>JABASC010002989.1:0-15563 GCA_019776185.1 Plutomurus gul
CCACTTTGGGTCTAGTGGAATTTTCCAGTTAATTCCAGTTAATGCCACCCATTAATGCCAGTGGAATTATTCCACCCGAAACCCTGGTTCCCACACGTTTTGTACGGAGTACGGACTGACACGCAGTGGAATATTTTTTGTAATGACTACATTGTCTCCTACGTGTATATATAAAAGCTGAGACTTCAAAGTTTTTGCCATTATTATCAGCGAGGAATTAGTCCTTGGGACAGAAGCATTTGAATTTCCATTTACTTTTTGACAAAATGAAGTTGAGAATTGTGATTGTAGGAATTCTGTTTCTTTTTGAAAGAACGTTTTGCTTAAGTGTAGTCAGTGTCAAAGAAGACAAAAATTTATCTCAGAGTGTGGACGTGTCTGCTATACGATTGCCATCGAATTTGAATCCGGTTCTGTATGATTTGGAGTTGACAGCGGATTTTGAAAATGCATTGATAGAGGGGAGGGAAGAAATTGAAGTAATTTGCTCGAAGGATACAAACAGGATAATTCTTCATCAGAAAAATATCACAATTGATGAAGCGAGTGTGGAAGTGAGAGGAGAGGCAGCTGCTGCAGAAAAGATCCCTGTTGTGGGACATGAATATGATGTGGCTAAAGATTTTTATATTATTTCTTTGGGGGATACCTTGCGCAGTGGTCACAATTATATTGTCAGCTTGAAATTTACATCTGTTCTCGGGGATAACTTGGTGGGATTCTACAGAGGTACTTATGAAGATGCTGAGACCAAAGAAAAACGGTAAAAAATTAAACATTAGAATTATTAAGAATTTTTTAAATAAAATAAAATATTCAAAACTTCCGAAACAGCAATTTAATTTAGTTACTTAGAAATTTAATCAAAAAAATTTAAATTTTTGTGGGAGAAAATTAATTTAATTAATGCAATACAAAATTTGTTTATTAAATAGATGGTTTGCTGCCACACAGTTCGAGCCAACGTATGCGAGAAGAGCTTTCCCATCTTTCGATGAACCGAATTTAAAGTCCCAATTTATAGTCTCGCTGGGACGATCGCAAAACATGACGACAATATCGAATATGCCTTTAGAAAAGTCCGAGCCCATGTAAGTCAACTGCATGGTCAAATTATTTTTAATACTTGTGAATTCGGAATACATTGGAAGCTGTGTTTTTTACATATGTACAATTTTTTGAAAAGTGCGGGAAAACCTGGTTATATTATGGACCGTTACAAGAAATCCGTTCCAATGTCTACCTACTTGGTGGCATTCATCGTGTCCGACTTCGCTCACCTGAAATCCGATGCGCATTTGAGCAAAGCAGAGTTTCGTGTGTGGGCTAGGAAGGATTTAATCGAACAAGCGAAATATGCACAAGATGTCGGTCCCAGAATTCTCACTGCCTTTGATAAATATTTTGGAATCGACTATCCTTTACCGAAACAAGATATGATTGCTCTACCTGATTTCAAGTCAGGGGCAATGGAGAATTGGGGTCTCGTCACCTACAGGCATTAAAAAATAAAATCATTTTTCTTTTCGATTTAATTTTAATTGAGAATTTGAAATTTAACGGAAATTAATTCATTTTTGGAAATAGAACATTGATGGAAATTTATTTACGAATGTTAATGGAAAAATGTATTTATTGGATTTAAGAGAATCGAGCATGCTGTTTGACCCAAAGGTTTCCTCTGTGTCCAGTAAAAAATCCGTTGTGGCTGTCATTGCACACGAACTGGCTCATCAATGGTTTGGAAATCTCGTCACAATGAAATGGTGGTCACAAGTAATTTCACCATAATTAATATTTATTCCTTTGAATGCTAAATTCAAACTTTAAACATACTTTTATTCCAAAATTGAAATTTTTATAAAATTGTAATTGCATTTTCCAGTTGTGGCTCAATGAAGGGTTTGCTAGCTACGTTGAGTATCTCGGTGTGGAAGAGGTTAAGAGAATTACAATATTATAACTACCTATTATTAGTTCAAAACAAAGTTTTTATTAAAAAATTATGTATTGAGTGCAGGTTGAACCAGGCATGAAAATACTGGATAGCTTCCCCATTGATGAAATACATGAAGTATTTCGATTGGATGGACTTGAATCTTCCCATCCGGTGTCAGTTGAAGTGGCCCATCCGGATGACATCAGCCAAAGTTTTGACTCAATCTCCTACAAAAAAGGTAAATTTTAGGAAATTATATTTTTAATTTATAAATATATCAGTGCCTTACATAAAACTAATTAAAATATCTGCAAATCATAGGTGCGTCCGTCATACGAATGATGAGTCATTTTCTAACAGAATCTACTTTTAGGAAAGGACTTTCCAATTATCTTCGTACATGGTTAGTATTCTTTCAAAACCCTGCAGTACAGTGTCGTATCCAAAGGGGGACGGGGGAGTTCATGTTTATTTGGTTACACCTTCGTCCCAACTTTGTCATACATTTAAATATGGAAGGGGCTGTGTAGTAGTTAGTGAAGGCAAAAAATGTTTACAGAAGAAGTACGTTTTTTTAACAGGAAATATAACAACACTATCCAAGATGACCTATGGACTTCCCTAACAGAGCAAGCGCACGCCGATGGTACTCTGCCCTCAGACCTTACCGTGAAAACAATTATGGACTCTTGGACACTCCAAAAAGGATTTCCCGTCGTTCATGTCGAAAGAGATTATGAAAATAAGAGCGCCACATTTTCACAAGTAAACATAAATTAAATAAAAAAGGAATTTAAAAGAATCCAATTGCACATGAATTTTTGTTCAAAGTTAAATTCAAAATTATATTAAAAATTGAAAAATCAAATTAAATATTTCCAGAAAAAATTCCAACTACAGTCCAATTCTGAGGTAAGCATTGAAGACAACACGTTGTGGTGGATTCCGATTTCTTACGCCAGCAAAGTCTCCAATAGAAACTTTTCCCAAACGAGTCCTAGCTTTTGGTTAAGTGAGACATCTGCTTCGAAAGAAATTCCTGCAGCCCAAAACGATTGGTTCATCGTCAATCCACAGCAAACAGGATATTATCGTGTAAACTATGACAAAAGGAATTGGGAATTGCTGGAAAAACAATTAAAAGAAAATTATCGCGCCATTTCAACTATAAATCGTGCACAGATTCTTAATGACGTTTTAAGTCTTGCCCAAGCGTCAATTTTATCATACGAGGATGCAATGAATATTGCAGACTACGTGAAAGATGACGATGAGTACATTCCATGGGAAGCATTCAGTGCATCCATCGGTTATCTCAAGAATCGAATGAAGCGATCCGAAATGTTTGGCATGTATAAGGTGAATACTAGAATTTTTTTTCAAATATGAACATGGTTAAAAAATTGTTTGGGAATTCCCAGCACAATTTGAAAGATAATTTACTGATATTTCCAACATATTAATTAGAGCTTCATTAGGAGTCTTGTTAAGAATCAGTACGAAAAGGTCGGTTTTTTTCAAAAACCTAACGAAACTCTACCTCAAATTCAACATCGTGTTAACATTGTGGCTCTGTCATGTTCTGTCGATCTCGAGGAGTGTGTGAATCAAGCACAAAGTTTATACACAACATATACCAAAAATCAAACGGAAAATCCGTAAGAATTAATTTTTTTAGCAAATTATTTTTATTCCGAAATAGAAATAGAAATTAGATAATTAATGAAATTTTAATAAGGATTCCGAAAAATTTGCGCCAAACGGTTTACTGTACAGTAATTCGACAAGGCGGGGAAAAAGAATGGGAGTTTCTGTGGAATATGTATATGGAATCTAATGTTGCTCATGAAAAAAATGTAATACTTGCTGCCTTGGGATGCGCAAGGGAAAATTGGATTCTAAACAGGTAAACGGAAAGGTTGCTTTCAGATAGGGATGGGCATAGCACAGTGATTTAAATTTGTTTTGCTTCAATAATATTTGATCCAGAAGTATTTTGTATTAACACAAATACAATATATTATTTACAAGGTAGCTTGTATTTTGCGAATTTTTATTGGCAATACTTTTCTGTTTTCAAATGGTGCTAATATTTTTTAAAATGTGGTATTAATTTGTTTTGTATATTGAAAATTAATTTCTTAAATAGAATTTTGTGTTTGTATTTTCGAAATATTTTAGGATGAAAAAGACTTGCAAAGTGTTTTGCTTAGTTTTTGTATTTGTATTTTAAAACAAATTATTTTCCTCATCCCTGTTTTCAGAGAACAGTGAAATTATTCAAAAGTATCTAAAAATATTTTGTGCAGGTATCTAAATAAAGCTATGACACCGGAATCCGGTGTTCGGAAGCAGGACAGTATAAGAGTATTCCGGACTGTTGCTGCCAACGAGGTGGGGTGTGACCTGATGCTGACCTTCATGGCAGACCGGTGGCCAGAATTAGACAAGTAGTAAGTCAAGAAAATTTTCTAATTAATTTACTAAATACTGCGTATATATTATATATGAATAAATAACTTAATACGAAACGTTTCTAGTTTTGGCAAAGCTGGACTCAGATCTTTTTCCGGTGTCCTCACCGCCATCTCTAAACAACTTCAATCACCCTTCGATCTCAAAAAGGTTAGAATATTTTGATTAAACGATTTATTTCTTCACATTTATAACTGCAAGCCCATTTTGCATTATTAACAATTTAATGACAACTTCACCGATTAAACACCTTTTTTGTAAATTTTAGTTGCACACATTCAAGGAAACCCATAACGAAGATTTGAGAGGTTTAAGCAGAGCTTTGGATCAAGGTAATTTTTTAAAAAAATTTAAGAGCTTAAATCATTTTGCCTTGTTACCAAATTTTATTACAGAAATTAGATTTATTGGTTTATTTATAACTACCCCAGCTAAAAATTTAATAACATTTTAATATATTAATTAAAATTAAATTCTATACAAGCCCAAGAAAGAATACTTGGAAATATAAAATGGACGGAACACAATATGCCCTCAATATCTCAGTGGTTTCATAGTAAATTGAATGTATTATAATAAGAATTGGCTGTATTGCAAGATTTGCATTTATTTATCTTACACTTTCCATGCGTAGAAATAAAATTGATAAAAATTTCGGGTTAATATTTATTTATTATTAGTGCAATCATAGAACAATAAATTTTAGAGCGTGAGTCAAACTGTTCCTATATTATGAATACATATTTCCTGCAAATTAAATGACCACTTATTTTATATCCTGTTGTTTGTGTTTTCATTATTGATGTATAAATCTTTCACAACTTTACGAAATGTTTGAATTTGAAAAGATGCATGTGCTTGGATTGTTGAAGTTACTGCTCGTAGTTAGAAATGAAATTTGAGGGGTTAAATTGTCCTGGGATGCAGCTGAATCTGGGTTACTACTGTTGAACTTACACAATTGTCCTTCCCCATCTTAATTTTACTAAATTCATTTATAAATGTGGTGGGGGGGGGGAGGGAGCATTCCACCCGAGTTCAAACCAACGTTGAATTACTGAGACTCTGCAATTCTTCCAAAATGTACTTTTCAATATCATGAACCTCATCCTCGTTGTTCAATAGGCTGCTCTCGATTTCAACGGTTGCGAAAAAGTGCCCTCTATATCCGTAGACTGCGGAAAAAACACCTAAATAAAAACATAAGCTTCTGTAGCAATCCTTTTCAATATTCGTACACTTTTGTAAGTTAATAGAATATGTAATGACGTCATCAAAAAGGTCCTCGACACCCCCAATAATCAATTTTAGCCCTTTAAAAATTATAAGTGGAGTCATAATCAATTATGCGCCCTCCTTGTCTGCCAAAATGATGACGTCATTATAGAACTGTGCCGAAAACGTCGTAGCATTTAATGTCTACCAATATTTGATCGCGTAAGCAGGACGCAGCCATTTATTTCGGAAATATCGTGTCCCCATTCATCAGACGTGGCGTTTAGTCGAATTGGCAGCGAAGCCAATTCCATCGTATCAAAAATATAGTCGGATTTGTCACCGCCCTCAAATGAAAGGGGAATTGCACTCAAAACCGGGGGCAAATACTTCATTAAAAGGGGAATTGGTCCACGCAGAGATTCCGATAGATTTTTTTCAATCATTTGCATTCTTAATTTTGAATCGCCGATTCCAATTGGTATTTGAAGAGATGTACTTATCCTGTATTAAAAATATTCTATGAAAAATATGCACAAAAATAATAGCTTTGAGATCAGTTCATTTTTGCTCGAAATTAAGGATTAAAATTTATTCAAATCGGGATAATTATGGAATCAAATGCTTTTTTAGATTGAAGATTGAATTGTTAATTCTTTAATCATGATTTATGATTAATTTTTGTTAAGGGTTAGGATATGAAGAATTCAGGATTATTTCTTGTAAAAAATGTGATTGAAGCATTAAGGATTAATAATTCGTTAATCCTTAATCCGGATGCAAGCCACGCAAAAATTATTACATATTTACAATAAACGTTAATGTTTAACTGCGTGTACTTACAAAAAATTCCCTAATTTTCGCGGGCGATTACCAAGTGGGAGGGGCATGTTCATCCGAAACTTGTAGGGAACATTCAAGTCCTTGGCAATCATCATTCGTCGCACACCGCCCGTAATCACAGTTGTTAACACGGTTGTAATGGTCACTTTGGCCTGCTTGGCTATATCCTTGACCAGGGATTTTTCAATCGGATCCAACACACAAAGACACCATTTCCGCGAATTTATTACCCTGTTGTGCCAAACGTTTTGATCATACAATCTGTCCTGATCGTAAATAAACTTAAATATGAAATTAAAAATAGCCCTGAATGTTCTCAGTAGTGGATGATTTAAAAACGAACGCGGCACTGCTTCCACATTTTTTGGTATTCTATTTGAATTTTTATTATTAACTGCTTTTTCATCGTTTGTTTGTGTTACTGGTTGTTCACCAGCTAGAAATTCCTGAATTAGTTCCACACTAGCAAACCCATCGGCAAGTGCATGATGAATTTTCAAGATAATCGCCGATCTCTCCGTTTCTGGATCTCCATTATTCCTGTAGTTGTTAATTACGAATAATTCCCAAGGACTTTGATTTTCCTTAAACAGTTTCTGACAAAGATCCATTCGGATTTTGCACAATTCTCTTCGGTTAATTACCGAATTTGAATCGCTGTCAATTTTATTACCTTGATACAAGGTCACGTGATTCCGGATATCGAAATCTCGGTCTTTCCTGAAGAAACTGTAACCCATCCATGTGTACACGAACTGTTGCAATTCCGGGTACATTAATTTACCATTATTGGCAGATTTTTCCTTTTGAATAACTTTATTGGTCACCAAATCACGGAGTTTTTCTACACAGACACGACCTTCACAAATTGCTTCACCTGAGATGTACATATGAGAACTTTGGTACACATCTCCATTCGCGAATACGCTGCTCCTAAATGGAAGCATCGTCGACCCAGGGATAACACATTTGCTTAGAAGAATAACGAAGTATTTATAGAAATTACAAGGAATAATTTGAATAATTAACAACAACGGCAAAGAAATGCAGATGAGGATTGTCAGCAATATTGCCAATGGCCGAAAGAGAACAATTTTCAATATTTCCTTCGCAGAAACCATTTTCTTTGGATTTTTTCTGAATAACAGATTAATAGCCTATTTTATTTATTTGTGTGTTCTCGAGTCTTGATTTTTTGAGTAAAATAAAATTACTGGATACGTCACATTGAACTTCAATTTAAAACTGCTACAATGGCTGTGAATGAATAATGAATTGCGATTGAGACATCTTGGTCATGCGCGGTTAGACGGGCACGCAATGATTGCGTCGCAATCCATAATATCACGATTTCTATCTTAATTTTGCAACACAGGAATTTCCTAGTCGTAATGGTGTTAAATATGCAAGGAAGTGCATTCATAACTATGGAAGGACTATTAAAAATATTAACATGACAAAATTACAATTGACCAATTTCATTTTAGAAAGTTTACATTATTACAAAATCTGCTCTCTTCAATGCAGGAAGACGCAGGCAGATATTCTGTTCCTTAAATTATACCTTGTCCTAAATACAGTGTGGACTTGAATCAAATCACGCAGCATGTTGCAAAATGTGTTACCTGTAGGGAAGAATGGGAAAAATCGTGTGTTATTTAAACCTCTTGGCTAGCGTGTTTTCTGTTGAACTTCTATGTTCATTATTTGTGTTCATAGAACAATATGCGTGCTCTGTATTGCTAAATGTATTTATTCTTTCACGCTTATTTATGGCTCTTTGTTCAGCGGAATGTATTATTTCCCCCAAAATATTAATAAATAGGTAATTGGAAATAATGGTGAATATAAATTGCCTGATGTTTTTCAAAACTATCCCTTCTGTGCCACCATTCTCTAAAAATTTCATTCCTAGTATTTCGCCTTTTATGTGAACAGTTCCAGAAATTGTAACACATTTTAAGTTCTGGTAAAAATATTAAGGGGCCAATTTGAGACTTAATGGGTGGAAGCAAATCTATAGCCAAGATTCCATTGGAACCACGGTGGGGGGATAGGTGGCTGAATTACGTAATTCAATTTCATAAGCGTAATTTGTAATTTCAGGGAAATGTGCACCCAAGCAATTAAATAAATTACAATTGTAGTTTCGAACTTTTAGTGTAATTTGCAATTCTAATTATTAATTTCAAGTCATGTAATTTATAGAAAACACAAGTAATTTAATTAAAATGTAATGAAATTACATGAAAGTAAATTAAATGAAAGTAATTTGTAATTTCCGGGAAATGTGCACCAATGTAATTAAATTACAATTGTAATTTCGAACTTCCAATGTAATTTGTAATTTGAAATTACCATCGATGGAGGTTCCCTAGTTTACTAATACAGCATATAATAATATAAATAGTTCCAGTGTCTGAGTGTCTCCTATCTGTCTAAGGCCACTACCCTCCCTATCTAACCTGTGCCCAACTTCGTCTTACGGGGAGGAGTTGAACACTCAGACCCCCTGAATCAACATCTGGAAAGTATTTCCTCGAACAATCTTCCAAAAACCTCAATGAGTAAGTATGGAAGAGTGTCATAATGTGTAAAACGGAATCCCATTAACATCCGTTGCAAACTGACCCTTGCAAAGATTAAAATGCGATTTTGAGATCCAAAATCACTCCAAAGTAAATTTTCGTCCCTCGACAATATTTTTATTTACAGCCGTAAATTAAACTTTTGAGAGGTAAATTTTTTTTGACAGATAGTATGAATATTCAAGATTGATATTTAATATTAATAGGAATTTACATGTAGGTATCATCCCTCCTGAGGAAGTTCGACCGAAAGCGAAAACTCATGGTACTGTAAGTTTGATCGCCACAAAATAGTAATAATTATGAGTTTAAAGTATCATATTAATTATAAATATGTTTCAGTGGTCCTTAAATTGTATTCATTAGAGAAAAAGAAGATGAATTGTGAAATTATACTTATACGAGTATAAGTTAGCTTACTTCAAAGGAAAAGAGTGATAAATTGCTTCAACCAAGTCAAAGAAGAAAGCTATGCCAAAACTCACTCAATTTAAGTACTTCGGTTAAAAATCATAAAAAGTGTAGCAAAATCTGCAAATTTTAAGAAAATGCACAGTAGTTTGGAAAGTTTAAAGTATTGTAGTCATAATGTCCCATGATCCAACTTACAACACCCGTATTGTATGTTGGACCGAATAGTTTTTTTAAACATTGCATTTAAAAATGGCATTACAGCATAAAAAATTAGTAACATGAATTCAATTTGTACCTAAAAGTCTGATGAACAGTCTGTATGTTTTGCCTGAATTATGAAAATTATTCAAGCGCAATTCAATTAACTGTCCAACATACGACATTCCTCCCTATAGTAAATTTACACTAAATAGTATTGGAATTGAAACTAGTAAACTTTTAACTACCGAGACTTCCTTTTTAGGTGTTTCTAAACCATCGTGGAATTGCGAAGATGTGCCAACTCGTCTACGATGTATTTTTGCAGACAGTCTTCGTCACTTTCTTCTCCCAATAGATGTCCCCGCAGTAGCAATGTTATAAAGAATTTATTTTCATAACTAGCAACACCAGCGGCGGCTCCTAAGGAAAATATTTTTGCATTATGAAACATTAGTATAAATTTAATGACGCATATTGGTTATAGTAATTACAGAAGGGCGAGCTTGATATGTATTCCCGCCAAAATCTTCCAAAAATTCTAGATGTACTAAATGTTGGAACTAACATTGTTTCCTTTAAGATAAAAAGATAGTAATAACTTAGTAATCAGAGCTCGGATATGCATGTGCTAAAAATGGCAAATTATGTTCATGTACTTATATGTTAAATTATGTGTAAATTATGTGTTACTGTATGTGGTAAAACGGTCTGTAGGCTTAACTACATTGACATAAATATGCACTAAATAAAAACCTTTGTAGTATAAATAATACATTGAATGAAATATGGTGCTCCCCTTTCCCCTTGAGCTTTCTGGGACCTAAAACACACAAGTACTGAAGGACAGACTAGTAGTAACAAAATTTGAAAACACATTTATAAATATCCGTTCTCTGCTTTGAGATGAAAATGTTGATTTTAACATTTTCAAAATTCTATTTACAATTTGAACCTTGTCGATTTCCGGATTTTGGCACTAACAAGTATACAGTTCGCTCTTAATACTATTAAAGTAGAACTGCGGGAACCTGAACTCATTTACCGAAATTAGTTTTCGTTGTCAGGTATGTGTAATTCACATTAAGAACCTTTGTTTCTCCTCGGAAGAATAAGGGACGAGGTGCCGGCATTGGAATAAAACTGATGTCCATAGTGTCCATTAGATAGTCTGATCCCATACAACAATTGAACGAAATGGGCAATGTCCCTATTAATGGGGTGACACATTTTAACAGTAAAGGCAGAGGTCCTCGAAGTGCCCGTCTAAAATTTTGATCGATTTTCTTCATTCTCTCGACGGAATCCGGAATTCCAATGGGAATATACAATTTTGTCATAGATCTGTTAATTAATGCAAAAATTGATCAAAATTGTAGAATTTCATTCGCCGGTATGCTGTCATCAGAGCACATTCACATAAATACTAATTAATACCCACAAGGGGAGCACCACTTATGTGGTAGATGGATTCGAGCCAAACTTTTTGTGAACAACATTTCGCCCACATATACCTCACTCCAAAATATTATCTGCGGAAACACAGATTTACCTATTTTTAAAAAATCGACAAATTTCATAATAAACAAACAAAGGTTAAAAATAGGGTATTTGTTATGGAAAATAATATGCAAAATTCGGGTGAAGACAGGCACCCGTCTTCGTACGTATATTAAAAAAATTATTTATCTAATTTTTAGCACCTTTTTTTAGTGAATTATGTGTAGGCCAAATGTTGTTCAAACGAATTTTGACTCGAATCCGTCTATCACACAAGTGGTGGTATCCTTATCAGTGTTGGGGTGGTCGCAATTAAGGGGGAGCTCCAGCATAGGTCGGCTACTCGCACAGTGGCGTATCTAGAAAAACCATTTATGGGGCTCAGCCCTATCGTTTCTGTGATAACTTACAATTAGTTAGCACCGCCCAATCCCAGCCTCACCCCCTCCATACTTTCTATGTTAAATGAAGGCGGGTCCAGGGAAGGGAAAAGCGAGGGTTTTTCAACCAAAACCCGTGACCCACCGTTTTTCTTGGGTTTTTGGCAAGCATTAAAGCTTAGGGTATACAGTATTTAGGCATACGAATTATATCGATTGACAATAGACTTAGCCAACTCGGATTACATGGAAAATAGATGTAATAAGATCTAATCAAGATCTAAACTCAAAATCAAATAATTTCCACCAACAATATTCATAAATTAACAGTTTTTGGTTTTACCAAAACCCAATGGGTCGGGTTTTTGGTCAAAAACCCTTTCCGGCACACCCTGAGCGGGTCTGTCCCGCCCCATTATAGAAATATGATTTGGAGTCCTGTTTGACCATTTGGATCCCAAGAGCAACCAATTGAACCCAACACCTTCCCCCTATGTGTTCATTTTGCATTTGTTGTCTGTCTTCCCCATGTGCATATTCTTACAGTTCATTTCCTCTAATTTCAATTTAAAATTCGATTTTCGCACTCACGCGTGATTTGTTAGTGTTTCCGGATGATTTGGAATCCGCAGTGGTATCATGATTCGAAACTTTTCCGGTATTTCTCGACCATTTGCAATCATCATTCTTTTTATTCCCCCAGTTATCATTGCAATGAGTATTCCGGTCACAGAGACACCAGCAGCCCCTGATTGCACTTCTTTTATCAGAGATTTTTCAATTGGGTCCATTTTACGTAGATGAAAGTGGCCAGCCCCCTCCGGATGCCAAGGATTTCTATCTAAAAATCTATCTTGATTGTACACGAAATCGAAAAATATTTGACAAATAAATTTAACAGACTTATAAATCAGCGAGCAAACATTCGTTGACACCGACGGCGGAGTAGCGTTTTTAATCTTGATGGATGTCTCAGCAGCGGGCACCAAGGAGGACATCTCACCCCCTCTCCCCGTGTCCAAACAGTCCCACAATAATTTTGAAAACGCGAACCCATCCCCGAGTGCATGATGACATTTCACAATCATCGCCGTGCATTCACTTGAGTCACCATCACTCTTTTGCACACCGTTCACCAAAAGGACCTCCCATGGGCTCCGCTCCGCCTTAAAAAGCATTCTCGATTCCTCCATTCGGATTTGATTTAATTTCTGTTTATTCACGAATCCTGACTTTTTATTATATTTTGCCGTGTATTCTTGAATATGATTTCGAATATCAAATTCTTTATCCTGAACAAAGAAATTGTAGCCCAACCACGTGTAAATGAATTGCTGCAGTTCCGGATACCAGAGATCACCGCTAGCCTTTCTCTTATTCATCACTTTTTCATTCCATTCTGCTCGCACCTCCTCAATTGTCAGATGACCGTCGAAAATCAGTTCGGCAGATACGTACATGTGGTTACTGTCGTAGACACCGCCGTTGGCAAACGTGCTGCTCGTGAAAGGGAGGACCCTGAAAGGGGTCAGTCGGGGCTTCAGCAGCTTACCCAAGAAGATCACCGAATACCTGTATATATAGCATGGGATGATCTGAATCAGGAGAAACAGAAGTAAGCACACAGGAGCAAGGACAGAAAATAGTATTGCTATTGGTCCTAAAATTAAAAATTTAACTAGTCGAATAATTGAAACCATTGCTAAATAAAAGAGATTTTATTTGTTTTTCGTTTTGCTCTCTGAGACACACTAAATTATTACATTTGCAAATACAATAGCCATAATTTGTAGGAAATTCAACACATCGCAATGTTGTACAACTGTTTCACAAAATTTAATATCAGTGTGAACATCGAAGGTTAATCCTCACATTCCGTGCATTGATTAGTCACGTGAGGTCACGCAATATCACTTATTAGAGTGAAACAATTTTTTGATTATTTCAAGGAAATTTGGTTTTAATTCCAAAAGTTTCGCACCAAGCAGCTTATTACCACTTACAACCACTAGGGAGCCAGTGGCAGTAATTAGACTGGGGCTACGGGTGTGACCTGGGGCCTCAAACTAGCGAATTTCCACGAACAAAAAAACGCAAAAATAAATCTGCCCTATAAAAGTAGATTCATAGACTAAATACATACCAAAAATATAGGAAGAAGTACACACGAAAAAAATTTGTTATATGTTTCCATTGTCCTGAAACAAAACCTGGAAGGACAAACTCGTAGATGCAGAAATAAATCTGCATATCCGCTCTCTACCTATCATGTATCACTTACTGTGTAGCTTTTGCATTTTAATCATTTTTCTAATTGTAAGTATATTTTTTATAATACACTTACAAAATAAACATATGTAGATGGCTGAAGACTTTCTAAAGTATTTTTCCCGTAACCCATTTCACTCTCAGCAGTAACATCTCTAATGCGTACATCTACATATTCAATCTGCATATTCATGCATCTTCAATAACACAAAGAAAACAATTGTATCAGATTTACAATATCAGATTAATGGTAGCTCCCATAAATAATTATAACTGTTTTCGTTCTGCCGCTGTGACTCACACACATCTACTACTAGTAGTAGACAAATACTGACATCAATTATGTACATGAAGAAGCATAATATACGTACACTGTACACTACCATTGCTATAGTGCGTGAACACATCTACAAAAGTAATATTATTGCCCATGTCGACTTATCCCCTAAAGTAAATCTACTACCAACAATGAATTACTTAGCTTCAAAATGAATAACATCAACTGAATACACGCTAAATCGTATATACCGACATGCATTTACATGTACAGTGCGTTATCGCATAAGATAGTGTATGTATACGTATAAGTAGCAGTGGTATAGTAGTTGATCTTGTGTCTGGTAAAACCGGCTTCGAGACCATCTCGCATTATTATCATTTTCACAGATGAGCGTATCGTCGTCAACATATCATGACTTAAACATCCCTGCACTTCCGTGCAAACACATCACTTTGTTCTCGCGGTCGCCCTGTCTTGTCTCACAGAGTACACACTGTCTAAGGTCGAGCCGAAGCTGCCAAACCTACATTTCCCTTCCCCACAAACACAATACAGTATCATTTACATCTCTTTTATTAACGGACTGTACGAAATGTAAGCAATTCCAACCAAGAAACAATATTTGCACATTGCTAAAATCAAATCAAGTGTATTTTTTGAAGTTCGACATTTTAATTATAAAAATTTGTTAACTGACGCCAAAGAAAATGAGGAAAATAAATTTCCTGGCAGATAAGTGCAAAAGTTCCTTAGATAAGCATCAGCTTATTAAGTAGTGGTCGATCATTTCTGGAGCCACAGGAGTTCTTTCTTCATGTTTTTTTGCAAATTGGTGATTCAGCGGTGATTTTCAATGTATTCTCCGGTGCATTTCGTTCGTGCTTGGAATAATGCTGTCGCTCTCCTTATATTATTATCTGTGGTGCCTTTAGTCCATCTACTAAATATTAAGGATGGTAAGAAGAAAATTCAATTAATCCTTTTTGCATACATTAATACGTACTACTGTGTTTATGTGTGCATAATTTTTGCAAAGTTTAGTTCAAGGGATAGTGAGTGAGAAATTAGAAAACGTTATTTTTTTCACCTACATTTATAACTGACCGATATTCAATAAGATTTTTTTGAAAAGCTACAACCTCTAATAAAATTGATTTTAATGCAACGACCATCGGGTGTAATTTGTCCGAAAGATATTGTTTCCGTTATTCTAGCAGAATTTGCCGTATTACAAGGTGCTTACCCTCACAATCACTCAGTCAGTTCAACAGAGCAAACCTGTTTCGTAACATATGTGGGGAGATAGCACAACACAACATGTAGTATATAGTATACGAGTATAATGTATACGTAACTTTTTCTCATCTCTTCTGCAAAGAATTGCATGTAGTAAAGGTGTTCGAGTGTTTTTCTGTGTTAGCTAACCATGGGAAAACATTTTGGTGATCACATTCATTCTCATT
>JABASC010002990.1:0-15557 GCA_019776185.1 Plutomurus gul
TTCATTTTGCAATACAAATACATTTGATGATTAGACCAACTTATTAAATAGGATATCAGTAAAATACGAAACTGCCATTTTATGCTGGTGCACTATCTACCTATGATAATAAGTTGGAGGACGATGCTTTTGCTTATTGTAGAAGTTGAAGTATAGTACTTACATTACGGCTTGCCGTTAATTTCCTTGCAATCAGCACAGAAATTCCCTTTGTGGATAATTCAATGTATGCGCGACATTATTTCGCTTAAGCAGTATAAACAGACTTTGATAAATGATGTGAATGAAAGGTTTATACGATTCCTGTTACACGAACCATCACCTGAGAAAGTTTTTGTCAAGCTTACTATCAAATGTCCATGGAGAGGCTTTTCAGCGATGGCAACTAAGGAAGATACACAAAATTAAATGTATTCTCATCGTTAAACGCGATACACAGATATAGTGACACAATGAAGAACAGCTGGAAATAGTAGAAAGGCTTGCTATTGCATTGTGATTAAGTTATAAGGGCTTAATTAGATGTAATACATTGTATGTAGTCATACAGAAAATACAATGACAAAGTTGTAAAAGCTCTCAAGAGATTTGTTTAAATGCTAACTGCTCACATTAGCCCAGTTGTTACTTTTCATAATCATTGCTAGTATCTGTTTAATTAGCTCTACTTGAGTGTTAAAAGACTCATCACCCGAGCGAGCGCCTCCACTTTGTCAGCAGATTCAGAACAGCATTGTTCACGGTGGTGTCAAAAAGCGACGCGATGAAACACAGAGTACAATAATAATAGTGCACTGCTCTGATTCTTGTGCATAGTACAGCAAAGCAAATAACACATAATGCGACTTATTGTTAGTGAGTGAGATGAGAAGTGAAATGAAACGTTGCAGTGTAAGTGTAGTAATGTGATACATACATAATGAACAAGCTAAGTCATACTGTACCTGTGCTTTGTAAAACTAGAACTATACACACTTATTATAATATGTTTTCCCGCAGCAGCAGTATTAAGTACTTTTTATCAGTTCTGTTGTGAGTTGAGCTTTGATAGACTGACAGTCCCATTAGTTCATGTACAAGTAATAATATGAGTAAATCGTATTCGTTAGCAGACGTGATCTAGATAGCATAAAACTGAGACAGGACGAGAGACAAGGATTCAGACAAGACCAAGTGCGTTTCGATGTTGTAACATAGGATGACGAGGGAGAACGATGTCTGTAGAAAAAATGAAACGATGAGCAGAACAAATCGAGTCAATCCATGTCAGGACAACGAAGAACAGCAGGCGCCCGAGGTGAAAACGCGCGAATAACGGCATTCTTTTTTGCATTATTTTTTTCTCCGCTCTCTCATCACAGCAGTACATGTGCACAATGTAAAGTAACGTAATTCTCATACGCAGTATTTTCAACGCAACACATTTAAATGCGTCGTATCAACAGTGAATACCCCTATACTATGTACACTTGCATTCTCTCACCACTATTTGTTAGAAGGAGTGTAGGACACTGACTAGCACAATGTTATTACTACAATTTTAGTAATGACGTATCCTCATGCACTGAAAGGTAGTGTTTATTTAAATATTATGTAACTACTTAAGTTTAGCTGGCAGACGTGAAACGACAGATGTAGATGGACGTATTGTTACTGTTATTTGACTCTTGCACGTACTTGTGCACATGAAACAAACTCATCCTACTGTCCACTTGAGCTCGATGCGAAAAATAAATGTTTGGATTTTAGCAGCGCCTTGTGTCAACCCAGTTCCTACAGTATACTAAAGGAATCAGTCTTTTATGTGTATCTGCCAGTAGATATCAACGTTATCAAAATTTATTACAGCACACGATTATAAATAATAATAAGAGTTACACTGCATTGCACAAGGAAATAATGAGGATTATAAATAAATTTGTACAAAGTCAGACCACTAGATAATTTATTTCCCTTCCATTGGTAAGTTGCTCTGTTAAGTATGTATTTATATTACTAAGTGATTGTGGAGTGGATAATAATGAAGGCTTCTAATAGTTGTGAGGAGATTTAAGGGAAAAAGTTATCTGAATACAAGTTCTTAATCAAAGTGGGTAAAAGGAAGTTCCAAGGCACAAGTCATCACATCAGCATTTTTCCCAAGATTAAATGTTCGATGTTACTACTAGAAGTGTCTTCACACACCCTACTACACATTTTAGAATTGATTTTTAAATGAACTATGCACAAAAGACCGGAAAGACAGTGTATATGTAAATCCAATGTGTACGTGGCACTACTCCACAAAAACTGTGGTACACAGTGCACACATGTGCATAATATATGTAAGTCAGTATAATCTTCATAATGTACCAGCAGCACACTTTTGTACGACTAGACTGCAATTGGGACTGAAGCCGTGTTATGTGAACTGCACTGAAGTCAACGTACAAGTCAACTCACCTCAAGTTGCGTAACAAGTTTGCGGAATTCCTTGTACATATTAGTAATAAGTGTAGAAGTATTAAGCTTTAAGCGTGTAACTACTATAAAAGTAAGTAGACAGTAAAATCTAATGCCGTCATAAAGCAATGATGCGATAAAACAATAACACAGACAAGCTTCCACTCATCCATCAAAAACAACTGAAAAGTAAATCCAAAGCTAAACTATTACATATTATATGTATGTACCTACTTATTCCTTATTCTGCAGTGCATACCTGTTCGCTCACAATTGCAAATTCCTTTAGACAATTTTAATTACTATTTTTGCCAGATCTAGTAACTCTTACACATCTTCAACAAGAAGAGACACGTCACGTTCCGTTTGCTACAGTACTTATTATGCAGCACTTATTGAAGCAACATTAAATCTACAACTTGTTACAACAAGCTTGAAAAATGAAAAATACAAACATACCATGGTTGTATTTTGTACGAGATATAATAATGGGAGGATGCTTATAACCTTTAATGTTTATGAAGAACTGGCTCGAGGCTTTTGAATCGTATGGATTGTGATTACATTTGAGTCGTAAAAATGACTGTGGCAATATTTTGCATACTGCAATCTAAAAACTTGTCATTATTTCCTACTTACATCTTCTTACATGGAAGTATACATGTTGTACAGTTAAGTTGAACGCAGTAAAAGCTTGTCTTGTTGCTAATTGGTTGTTTCTTTCAGGATCAAAGCCAAAATTATGCACGTTATGGCGAGTGCTTGTAGAAGAGAGCCAGAAACTATAATTTATGGGGTATTTATTCATAGGAAGACGACGATATTAATATGAAAAAGAAAAGAGATACGCCATCCGCTGATACAGTACACAATACCTACAATGGCCTATTTTTTCTATCAGTACCCTCACGTCATGCGTAACGTGGACAAAGCAGTGGACACAAGTAGGTATTAGAGTAGTGAAAGAAATATAATATAGTACTAACGACTAATTCCCCGTGAATATATGCCAACATTCTAATATGGGCATGTGACTACTTACACTGTACGAAGTTTGTAGAAAATGAAACGGAAACGAGATGCGTGCATCAGGCTATGAAATGTGTAATTAGGCGTCGAATCCGTAGTCCCTTTGTTTTCGAATTCCAAGGAAGGTGTACAAGAGGACAAGTCAAGGGAAGAGAATAAATATGGCTCGCGTTGTTAACTTAATAGCAGGTGTCGCCCGTTTGAAGGAAATGTTACTGAAGCAAATCCAAGCTTAGTAAGTTTTACTTATGAGATAAAAAGTTGCAACTCATACGACGACGACACAATTCACAAAATACTATTTAACTCGGCATAAATAATTAAATGCTACTGCAGTATATATAATTAGTACGTTGTTTGTGTATTGTAGTGTGGTTGCCATGAACTGACTTCACATAAATGAATTTAGTTTATCTGCTCGCAGTGTGATGTTCATAGAGATTTTCACATCTGAACTGCCCTGCCCAACTGAAGAAATAAAAAAAGTTCTTGAGATTTCCTTTTCCTCTGTTCACAACAACTGCGATTGTTAAGATTCGCTACAGTTACTTTGCGACTGCTAACAAAAGTTAGGAGCTAAATTCAATCTCAAGTCAGTCAGCTGTGTAGAGCTCTTACTGTCGGAAGATGTATAGCCTTCCACTACGTATATAAGCATATATATTCACAAAGAGGCAGTGCAGTGGTTGTTGCCAGAAACCAACGGTTCCGCTACGACACTTACTTAGCAGTATGAATTCACCTCCTAAACTAACATCCCTTATTTTCAAAGAAAACAGATCGAACCAACTGCAATTTTGCATGGTAATTTCTTGGCATCCAATGTGAAACGTTTGTTTTTGTCTTAGGGTCCCTCGAGGCCTTTTGCTTTCTTTTCCTTTGATCCCTTCTTCACACCCAAATTGCTCTTGACTCGGCATGTACTGAATTAGATGTCTGAGGTAAAAATACTCACACTTCATAACAATTGATAGCTTCCAATTTCAGGAAGCAATTTATAAGTTGGAGTTGGAAAGTTCATAAATCGCATTCCTCTAACACAATGGTATTAGAAAATTAAACATATAAGACGTCCTAAGACGTCCTAATGATATCCCTGGGTACCACAATATACATATAAATAAATAGCATTATTTGGCCGCAGTAAAGTTTTGAGAAAAGACGATTTGCACCAAATTTTTCTTCAAATTGCACTTTGATGGTCGGATATCGATTTATTGAATTTTTATGTCAATACTGTTGCTGACACGCAACGACGCAACCCTTTAACACAGAACGTGAAAGCTTGCTTCTGAAATGTGTTTTTACTTATGTAGAGAATTTAATCGTATAGGTTGACTACTCGTTCTAACGGTTCCGTGCTCAACTTTTATCTCTATTTAATTATACGTGTGTGTAACCTATCTACACAAAATGGACAGAAATTGCACAACGAAAATAGCAATAGGGAAATACGTGTACTTCTATTGCGGAATGTTCGGCAAGTAGCGTTCTACATGTTGCATATTAATAACAAGATGTACCATAATCATTCTGTTAGTTATACACTATAATGCATAGTTTTACGCTCTACGTGAATCCGATTGTGAAGATATTCTCAACAAACAAATGTTAAATGCATGCATGTGCCATGAAACTATCTTTGTGTATTCAGCTAAGTGTAGTAAGTAGTAGTAGTAAAGAGCAGTATGTACATACACACAAGTCAACTTTTCCTTTTTATTTATTAATACTTGTGAGAAAAAAGTGCAAACATTTTTAGCAGCATTTTGTTTTGTGTGTTGTTCTGTTCTATTCATTTCACATCGACAATGCAGCCTCACTTGGAGAATTTTTCCACTACATTACACTGTAACTCCTTCTTTGCATTTACATCTTGTGCTGAAAAGGTGGACAACATTTATTATAGGAGCTTACATTATTGTTATTAACTCACAAGAGTTGGAAAAGAAAGCTCAAATTATATTTTGTGGTTGTTTTGCTTCGCGTAACTCTTTCAGTGTTAGCAGTGGTGGTGGTGGTGGTGATGTTGCGCCACGCCAACAAATCCACATCAGCGAGAACGATCAAAAGCAACCAGAAAGAGATATGAGATAATAATGCAAGATCACACAGCTTACGATGCGTAGGTAGACCAATTGCAAAGATAAGTATACGTTTTCTACCAGCTCACACTTCCGACCGCTCATTCTCTTTCGTCTCAAATCACAAATGCACAACCTTTCTTCTGCAGCCTCATTATTATTGTCAAAGTGAATTTAATTAATTATCTATTCCGCTGAAATGCCAAAATGACGGCTACACACTGTGAATCAACACGTTCTGTCACTGTCTCACACCAATATGAAATGCATTGAATTTCTACCAGTTTGCTCAATCATTTAAGACATTCCTATAACAAAACAACACAGTTTGCATTTCAGGAAAAAATTAAGTGGCTTTGCCCATTAAAAATTAATTTACTCTGCTGCCTCGACTAGTACAGTATAACACGGAATTGACTCATTTTCAGAACTAATTAGTAGACAGGGACTCGGACTCCTTGTCAATGCAAACTGCACTCTGACACTAGAATCCCAAACCAATTCTCAATTAGACAGAATATTTTCAAATTTCTACAAATTAACATGTAAATAACAACAAAAGAAAAGTGTTCAACAGATTTCTAATAACGAGAATTGAAAAACGGAAGATAATTTGATCGTGATTTTGGTAATGCACTAATGTCAGAACGGTGCATTATCATCTGTTGTCTACCTCGAATACCTACAACGCGTAGACGCGGTCATATATACCAAATTACACACTTCCTCAAGTGTTGATCGTATGGTATTGCTAATGCAGTACATTGACTATGATAGGCATGTATGTAATTTTCACTCAAAAAGTTCTCCGCCTGCTTACATGTAAATGTCAAGGATAAATTACAAGTCCTCGCGATGTTCATGTATTGAGCATAGTACTAAATGCGTACAGATGATACCTCAACCTCAACAATAAAGAGCTTACATTGTTATAGCACTTTTTCTTGTACAAACGACAAAACTGTACAGTAAGATTAAGTACATATGAGCCACAATCTGTGTGTGTGTGTGTGTGTGTAAGTAAGTGGGTACATCAACTTTTGCATAAAATCGTGTGGAACATCATGGTAGAAGTCAAAATTAATTGATGATGCACAGCGCGCCATGAAGTCCATATGCCCGTCCATAATATGTCTTCTTTGCAGCCTTAAAAACAAATGGTTTGGTCATCAAACGAGAATCATTGCCGTCACATAATTCCATCGCTCATCATTTCGTTTCACATCTCAAACGCAAATTATGCCTTATTATTTTGCATCTCTATTTGGTAAAAGTCACCTCCAGTGCATCCTCTTTGAAAGATGGACGATAATATAAATTCCCGTGATATCAATTGAAAGCGTACGTTTTTATGCACAGTGGCTTTTGTTTACGGTGTGTGTCGCAAGTAAAATTTTGTGCTACGAGAAAATATTTCTCTGTTATCACACTTTTGGTGATCACGTATCCTCATCGAAATAAAATAAGGCCTTATTGGTCCATTCAACCTCACTAAACGTTAGTAATAATATCCAATACGCAATGTGCTAATGAATGTAGCAAGTTTCATCTCACACAGTCCTTCAACCGATTTAATTTATGTGTGATATTTATTGTTACAGTTTTGTCAATTCACATTTAATTCATATGTAAATTTCAGGCATTAAGAAGCGAATAAGAATAACGCGTAAGGGTATAATTAACAGGTTACATAAAGTTGAAACATTTATATGATTCCATCTGTAAACACTAGTAACAGTGTTCTGAAAGCGAAACTGCTTGACAGGACAGATTAAAAGCGAAGCGAACACCGAAACCAAAGTCATAGGAGGCATTCTTAAACGAAATGAAGTCGAGCTCTCGTTGTTGTCGTCGCAATTCTGTTCTCCTTGAAGTAAACACTGAGATATTCGAAATGCATTGCATTGTTCATTGAGATAGTATTTATGTACAGTATTTAGAGTGGAGGAACGAATAGTGAAAGTGTGACATGGCAGAGCAAATGTGAATTGTGATTGTAATAATTCTTTACACCAATTTATCTGGATCTTATTCAATCCTTTGACTCCATTCCTTTTTGGCTCACCATGTTCAGTTAAGTCATTCACTTTTCCATGTAGCACATAATATAGCAATGCAGACGTTCTGGTGATGCTCTGACGATGCTATAAAGTTTGTAGGTACGTGTAGCTCTCAATCAGTTTAGTTCAGCTATCCCCACCACTACTATTTCAATCCCATGCAATGTACATGTACATAATAATAAAAGATTAAATAAAAGCAAATCAGTTCGTTCCACAATTTGTTCTGTAAGTTATATGGCCACAAAATCGTCATAGTTAGGTACTTATTGTTGAATAATAATAAAACGTAATAGATTTGGCTTGGTTATGATTTTGGCGTGCGATGACATAAGAAAGGAATGACCATTTCCTAGATTGTATCATTAAGAACAACACACTGGGCATGAGTTGATAACCACATACTAACAATGAACAAGAATGAGTTAAGCAAAGAGAGTACAATAGGTATACGTACAATACGTTACTATTACCCAATTTTTACGGAATTGTCATTTATTATAATCCCATTAGGTTATTAGTAAATGGGATTCTTTTCTTTTTCCTATATACACAATAGGATGTGTGTTGCTGTCAGATGCAGTGGAGAACGAGTGCACCGTTGTGTTCGGTTAGTGCTATTAGTGCTATATGAGTGTGACGCTAATAAAAAGTATGTGATACTTCTAAAATAACTTTATAGCCTTTTCCTCTGTGACTTCAGACTGCATTGTGCAATGATTGAGAACCTAGACATCTTTTCGAAAGTATTTTAGTAATGAGATTTGTTAGCATTGCCAAATTCTCTTCCTCTCCTTTATTATTAGCGATAAATTTAACAAACTTGATGTAAACAATTTTTATTAGGACCCAGTGCTATGCACTAATGAGTTTACTATGACATAACAACTATCATGGATCTCCAATTGATAAGAACAAAAATCACAATCCGACGTGGTAGCTTCATCCCAATTTTATTTAAGCAAATTTATGAAAATGATTTTTGGGGTTGGTGGATCGATAATGACGAGTATACATAGGCAGTGACAGTAATAGAATATAAAAGTGTGGGAAGTTGCTAGTTTGGATACTATGTATCACATGAAAGTGATTAGCACATAACGGGAATTACATACTTAGTCAAAGCAAAGCAAAAAACATGTATTTACAGAAAACATATGTTTTAGATTGGTGGTCGGACAGCAACAAGAGAGAGAGAGAGAGAGAGATAACAACAAAAAGAATAGAAACTTTTCGCCTTAATTGAATAGAAATGCAATTTAACACACACCTCTGAATGGATTGTATTCGGAAGTAATTCTTTTAATTACTGGGCAGAAATAATGATTGAGCAAGTTGGTTTACTTTAGCTCACCATATAAGCTTGTCTCTGTCGCTCGCTCGTCAAATGTTTCTCTGTGGACTGTAAGTAGCAATTAAGTCGTATTACTCGTTCGAGAGTAAAGCACTTTTGTGGTAAACACGTCTACTGATTTTGAAAATATGAATGTTTATGTATATACAAATTAGCATATTGACTCACTCAATATATAAAGTAATATTGCGTCCCGACGAACAAATTAGAATGCCATCGGCTACATAATAATTTTGGTGAAGAAAAGTTCTACTGTAAAGTCGATTGCTCTCACTGCAAAGCACCGCAGATGAAATTCAAAAAATAGCCGTTGCATGTACACCGTTACATTCCAAGCTACGAATATAGTGCATAAGTGTCTCTATCATTTTTACCGCAAAGACGGGTGTGTCGTGTCAATGTGCATTCTGCATTGTACGTGTTTGAGGTACTTCGTCATTCCGTAGCTCATTGCATTGGCTTTTTTAACCACATTTAAAAGCTAAGAAGCTGGTTTTCATGCCGTCTGCATTATCATTAGAGCAATAGCCACCGTTCACCATAATGAATCATTGGATTCCAAATTCTCCTGCCGCTGCTGCTGCTACTACTTCAATTGCGTATCAACTCGACTGCAACTTTCACATGTGAATGTCTCTTGCGTCGCTTGCAGTGCAGTACACCACTGTACTATGCAATTCATTCTGCTTCAACGTTTTTGTTCTTTGTCAAGCTCTTGAACATGAATTTATTTTGTAAAAATTGCAACCTTATTACATGCTTTTACACAAATAATATGAGAATTCATTGCTACCACGAACTATAATTAATTATTACTTACAGCAGCTAGTTTATATCTTGTAATGATAAATTTAATAATCTTATTTCTAATTCAAAAATTTCAAATTGCTGTCTTTCACATTTTAATAATTATTAGTATAGAATTTGATTTGCCAGAAAGTAATCTAGAAAATTCTATAATATTATTTCTATTTGTATATCGCCAACCACCGTACACGTGTACATACCTATACATCGAAAGTTATTAAAAATTGTTAACTTTAAGAGAATGCCTTAAAATTTAATGTAAAAGTACAGAAAAAAATGAAGTAAATGTGGATACCCTTAGAGCAACTACAACTTATTAATCTGATATTGTGAAAAGTACCTTGTGAACTACTAAGGGCATAAATGTTTGAGCAATCACTTCAACATAGGAGAATCATTACGTAAATCAAATCAATTATAATGTAGTGTTTACGAACTTCAAATCTCTGATGAAGCAAGGGAGGCAAGGAAAAACTGTGTGAAAAAAGAGTGAGAATGTGAAGCAGAGTAGAAACTGACACACTGAATTTATAATTATTTAAGAAGCCATAAAAATTTGCCAAGATCCCCTGCAACTTATAGATTCAGGTGGCAGTAGCAATCTTGAAGTCCTGAGAGAACGAGGTACTCACTGCCATTAATATATCACATAGCAGTTCATTAGTTAGTTGACCATCAGATAACTCTGAGATAATGTAAAAAATTCTCAAGATTTCATAATATTGTCTCAAGAAAAATCTTTAGATTTAGTAGAACGTGCTGAAGGAAAGTTACTTAAAAAATCGTATACTTTCTAGGATGCTAAATGCATTATCATTATTTATTTACTCTGTTTTATATGTATTGACTGTTCCCTAAATTGATGTTGCTGTTGCACAAAGCTCAGGTATGATTTGGAAACTGCTACATTTTGCGTACTGCCAAACTACTTTAAACTGATGATTTTTTATTGGCAAAAACGATTGATTGTATGCACGATTAGCTTCTATGAATGTTTCTCTAAAAAAATCTGACCATGCATGAGCAGGTATGGTATATAATATCTAATGTAATCTCCACGTTAATGTTAATATTTGCACCTTTACATATTTACAATTTTGCTTCTCCTTATTTTTTCTTACTCTCTCTCGTACCTTTCGCAACATGGTCAATTGCATTAAAATTGTTCTAATGTCATCACTGCATCCAAAAGTCAAAATAAGTACAATTATGAATCAAAAGGATGAGACAAATAGAAATGACTTTCTTACCGCCATGCGGGCTGCATGGGCTCGACTGGGAGTAACCACGACCTGGCGATTTTTTGCCACAACTCTTCGTTGACGCTTCATCCTGTTCCTAGTTCCTGTTTCGGAATGAAGTTTATTCCATTTTAGTATTCTAACTGCTTGATTACAGCCACACTGTCAGAACTCAACGAAATTTGATACTGCTTAAACACTGACACCACTTTCGCTACAATTTCAATGTTTGTATTGATAGGATTTCTGAGAATGTGTTTTATATGTAATTTGTGGAGCACCTGCTGCACCAGTGCACTGGTTGTTACACGAGCAAAACAAACTTGACAAACTATTTACTTATAGTTCAGTTGTCGAGTTTGACTATTTTTGAGCACTTGCGTATTTATTTTTGCACAAATTCAATTTTTCAAACTGACAAAATGTCGGAGTTTTCCATAGTAATTTATAGATATGAAACGTCAACTGGGCACACTAATGACTTAAGGACTTGTGTATTTTTTATAAATTTCACATAAAGTGTAAGATCGGAGTTGGTGAACTAGGAGTATTAGAATTAACCTTAGCTGACACAATCCAGATGCTTCTCTATGTAACCTGAATGAATAAGGAACAACTCACTGTACGGTAGGTACGAACTACCACACAGGTAGATGAGAAATGTGTGCAATAGTTAAGCTCAAGCTTCAATAATATTATAAGTTTATATCAATGGCTCACACACATACCTCACTCAACTCGTACTCACAACGTTACACAATAGACAACGAATACTCATAAACAGCCTGCATATATAGTAAATACACTGTTTTGACAACAACGAACCCCATAAACTTCAATGTTAACTGCAATGCTCTCCTCCAGTGATTACAGTGAAGAAAACTTTTCGTCGTCGGCGGAAACGCACCAGTTATAATATTAGTAGTTAGCTTAAACCTTAAACACAGAAACTAATCTACTTCTTGTAAGCTTATCGTGTGTGTTTCTGCACGTTGTTTAGCATTTGTATCCATTGGGCACTACCCACACACTGTAAAGGTGCTATTGTTCCCTACACATATCACACACAGGCCACAACACTATGCACGCACATAAAACGTTGCCAGTAGGTCAAAAAGAAACGGAAGGAGTACTTTTAAGTTTTCACAAACCAAACTCGTAAACAATAACAACAACTCAATAGCTTTAGTATAGTGTACATTCCACGTTTCAGTGTATATATATATGAAAAGTGGATGAATCAACTACAGAAATCGTAGGAAAATGATTTAGCTTATGAGAACTGAAATTCAGGTAGGATTTCACTGGTGCACTGTACTGGCATGGCACTGGCCTTCAACACTAGTGGTGGATTGCAGAAATTATTATATTTACGTAAGTATATGTTTACTCGCATGTACAGTACAGTACTTATGTGCTGGTGGACCGGACTGGACGCGAATTAGATGAAAGTCAGTTAGACAAGCCACGACAACAATACTAACGAACACAAATGAGACACTTGGAGAGTAGTAATAAGTTGTAATAGTGGCATTAGGGAAGGTAATACTAAAGAGATGCGAAGAGGCCAAGAGAAGTCATTTAGGTGGTGGCAGTGAGACAACGAAACAAGTCAGCAGCAGTTCCTCTGAACATCTTGAACCACTCACACGAATGCGTTCACTATTTACTAGCTGGCCAATATTGTGTATTGTGTATATGTTGTGTGCGAAACTATGAATACGTGAACAATTCCTTGCTTTCAAGCTAAAATTCTGTATGATATTGAACCATTGGTAGTTGTAGGGAGACAGGACGATTCAGTGAATACAAAGCACTACGGAGAATAGTAGAAGAAGAGTTCCACCGTCGTCAGCGCGGTTTATAATAATGCATGCTATTCGATTTGTCTAGATGTACAGAACGTACTGCTCCTCTCTGTGATGTTGTTGATGAAAGGTGTTTAGAAGTTGAAAGGATAGATAGCAAGTAACTGGATATATTATAGCAAAATAACATATGACTTTTTTGGGTTTGAATTAAATTGTAAGAGAGCAAGTGTTGGGTTGTGTGTGTATAGTGTGTTTATAACGTAGTAGTAGTGTGTACAGCGCTAACGATTGCTTTTGGGTTGTCTTGTCTTCTTTATAGTCAGTCATAGTCAACGGCAGTAAAGGACAGGCCAGGCCGTGCAAAAAGTATTTCAACCGAAGGAGAGAGAGCCGCGGGGCAACAAAAAGCAATTGTAGGTATCTGTATGCTAATGTGTAACAATAAATGCACTTGTACTACTAGAGAGAAGGTAGGACGGATTCGACTTCTTCTTCAGCAACTTTTTAAACTCAGCTTCAATGTGAAGAAACCAAAATTCAGCACTTAATTTCAGCTTTTCTTCAATGTGTCTAGACAGCTCAGTATTATTCTAAATAGATTTCTTTTAGACAGCTTTGGCAAAATGTAAGCTAAGCTAAGCAGGTGAGTAATTGGAAAACATTATTCTGTAAGTCGGTCTGAGAGCAAGCTGTCTTATAAGGATTGACAATATAATGACACCAGCATTTTTCTATCTTTTTCTGGGTCTTCTGACGAACACGTCAAGTCAGAATATGCACCAGTGTAAGTATGTAATACAGATATAGTAATAATAGATGCGCTGTAACACAGGTAATCTGGTAAGGTCAAAAATGCTATTACGAAGAACAGATTGGGATGAGAGGGGCATCCTTAAAAGGGGCTTAGCCTGTATTCCTTTAAAAAAAGAATAAAACTGTAGCCTGAAAACCTCACCAACGGCACAAGTAGATGAATAGCTTTTCTGATGATTTATTACATAATATCAGTTAATATTTAGGAATATAGGAGAACAGGAGAAGTAGTGAGACATTTCACATGTCAATGTGATCACAAGTAGCAAAATGCTGCACAGTTTGGTCTCGCCAGCGATACATGTTGACACGTATTTTACAAATGCTGATGTTGTGTTTGTGCTGCAAATACACAATACGCAGCATGTATTCTCTCAATTGACTATAAGTTTTGTACTTTATGCCCCTTCAGCATTTGAGATTAGTTTTTGGTGTGTCAAAATTCCTTTAGAATTTGTAGGTGAACTGTGTCAGTGTGGTATCGTTAACTGACAATCGGTTAACTGTGAGAATAGTTACGAGTTCAAATTACTTTACTATAACATGACACCTTTCAAGCCATTAGCATTAACCCAAATGTTAATGTTAAATTAATTTAGATAATTTAAGCTGGTCTTTCTCTTCCCACACAAGCTGCCACGTATGTACGTGGTCAGTTGTATAAGGTTCAGCAGAGGGGCGTTAGTCCTTTGTAAATATGTTTGTGGCTGTCGTTGAGTTTTTAGCGGTAAAGCAGTTTACTGTAACCTAATTGTGTGAATGCAAGAAACGTTTAGTTATACGTTGTACTTAAGAAGTAAGAAGTGTAGTCATTTACTGACAATGAGTGAGAGAGCCATTCTCATAATGAGCGTAGGCAGAAATTTACTATTACAGTTTACATACATCGCTCTCGGTGTGATTGACTCTGATGAGTGGTGGAAAAAGAGATAAACACAAATACATAAGGCATTGACATATTCATGTAAAACAAGTAGTGACCAAACGAATGAACACAGTATTCGTATGATAATCGTAAAGCTACTATCCCTTGTAAATAGATTTTGTAGATGTTTGGAAGGTGGTTTTCATCGATCCGGTAAAGTGTACAACAACGACAATGCAAAATATTTGTAAACTTGTGATCATTATCAATGTTATATTATAATGCCAAACAATTATTTGGCATTTATCCATGAATTTTGGATGACAGAAATTGAAATGCTGTCACATAAAGCGGTGGAGAAATGCAAACATTTGCACGATGCAGTACCGCATCGCTCATCCGACAAGATTTCGACAATTTTTTTCATAGACAACTTTTTGCCATTATTAAGGGTTATAGTCCCCTGGCGCCATGCAGTTAGCTTAGATGCGTACAAGTGTGCTTGAATTCTGTGTTCATTATAATTACTTACCGTAAAGCTTGCAACAAAGCCCACATTGATATACCTTGATAGATGACTTCAATTAAGGTTAAATTAGCACATCTTCATATCTTATATCTAACATGGCTATGAATTATTAGGAGTGTTGGTAGCATTTACATCCGAAATTCAACTACCTATTTCATCGGGGTTTTGCAAAACACTTCTTTCGGGTCTTTGGACAATTTTTCATTACAATTTACATATTTTTTAACAGTAATGAATTCCCTTCCAAGATTTCAGTTGGTTATCAGCTTTCGAATGTATTCAAATCAAGTGTGCATAATGGTAACTCCAAGCAGGATATTTGTTGCTGGCTCCATGAGTTACTAATTGTAAATAAAATGCTGACAACGACAACGCTAAAAACACTTAATTTTCGAGCTCACCTTTATGTAAATATCTCATTCCATTTTTGGTAAATATTTTTGTAGGTGTTGCTAATGATATTTTAAATTCGTCCTGCAGATTTTAGGAAAGTTTAGATTTCTCATTTAGATGTGTCTATTC
>JABASC010002991.1:0-15557 GCA_019776185.1 Plutomurus gul
AGCACCCAGTTGTATTGCAGTATTTATCCTGTGTTGTAATTAAAATCTTCCCTATTTAGAAAAAGGTTCAAGAATTTTTTGACTTTATTGTCGATATTCTATCACTTCAAAAAATTCGTGTGGATCTCTTAAGGGAATTGTTGCGAACGGAAGGTCGCGATGGGGAAAAACTGGCGCGGCATCTCATGGAACAAAAAGAGCGTCAATACAATGTACAACGGGTAAGTACTTAGTATACTAAATGCCAAAAAAATTAATAATCTTAATTAGCACATAAACTATGTGTGTATTGTGCAGCGACAAGAGATTGTTACTGAGGGAATCACCGCTGACAAAGTTTCACCAGAATCTATGCCATTATTTAAAATGGTACAAAAGTTCGACATCCCAGTTTGTGTTTTAGAGTCCCACAAAAACACAATGATAGGATTAAGTGCGATTAGAACGCAAGTTTCTCGTTGTAAATTCGAAAAACTCAAGCTGGAAGATACGGAATTGAAAATACAGACACAGAGATTGGTACACAAACAAGAAATAATCAGAGATCTGTTCGATAAAGTAAAAGCTAAAAACATCGATACCGAAGAAGAAAGACTTATCAAGGAGTTGGAGAAGATACATGTGGAAATGCAGGAAAAGTTAGATCGCCATAACCAGAACAAAGCTCAAATTGTGCAGGTATCAAATTCTTTTTTTTTAATTCACCACGATCCCCACGATGTAATATTTGTGTAGCAAGTTCTGTTCCTTATATGAATTTTTAAATATTTAGGACAACATCAATAAAAAGTGGGCACTAATGAAGCGGATTCAAATGACACTTTCAAAAAGCGACTGATTCACCAAGTATAAGATGCTTGTCTACCGCAAATCATAAAGATGTTTATATCTATTTACATTACTAGTTTCAGTCGAAGAATTTTACAAACGGAAACCCTTTATTATAAAATAATAGTGCCTTCAATTACAAAAACATAACTAAATAAATAACTAAACTGGTAAATACTTTGTAATTTAGCGGAATAACTGTTATTGGTTATCTAATGGAGAAAAACAAGCAACAAAATGTGTATATTAAACCTATTATAAACCCAATGTCAAATTAAAATTCATGTACAAGTTCCAACACGGAACTTACGTACCAAAATGAAAGAACATAATTGAAATAATCCATTTTCCAAAGTTCTTCGGGAAATTTTCGTAGATGAAAAACTCAAGGTAGTGAGTGACGAACAATTTTTACTTGTGCAGTTTGTGGTAATTAAATCTGTGTGGAGGAACAAAAAATTACGCCGAGATTTCCGTTAAGAATGTGTTTTTCTTGCTGTGTTTTATCAAAGGAAATCATTTTTACAGTCACTTATCATTAGTGTATTCTACAGGTTATTATTCTCACCAAACTTGCAATTGTAAAGAGAAATTAGAAATAAGATATTTTTCATTGCTGTTTTTAAGCCTGATAAATAAAACATTTAGACACTTTGGAAAAAATTATGTACACACTGCCGCTAAAATATTTCAGAGTTCACTATAATGGTCAAAATGTTATACAACGGAAAAAGCATAAAACCATATGCATTCTTCTTGAATACGGTGCTACTTTTAACCTCGGAAAGAAAATCAGACGTACTATCAGTTAAACATATGCTAAATCAAGATTATACAATAATTTTTAAGAAAAACTGGATTTTAAGCACATAATAGCGTTTGATGCATTTGAGCGTTTGCACTGCCCTTCTTCTGTGTCTATAGAGGCAGTCACGGCAAAACGGAATTCGAATCAGCAAAGCATATCAAATCCTCTCCTTTTGTATATAGCATGTCATATGCGTATATGCCCAACTCAACTCAAGTATTACTACAAATGCATAAACTCAGCGATTATTAAGTGTGATTGCGAATAAGGTGTAGGTGGACTCAGGTGAACAAAGAAATTCTTCCTGTTCAGGATGCATTTGTCGTGTCTTGTTCTCTGCTTTTCTCGGTTGGGGAAATATCCTACTGTATGATTGGATACGCAGTTCTTTTTACATCCTTTTCTATTTTCTTTTTTTTAAATTATCTACAAAATAATAAGCAAAGAAATGTGTGTTTGAAATCAAGTATTTTCGAGAGTTATGAATATTGTTTAAATCAGACCAAATAAAATTATTGTATTGTAATAGTAAGCAAATGTGCACAGAAGTGTTGACAAATTAAATATAGAAAGTGACTTTTAGTTGTAATTGATGGAATTGTTGGGTTAAAGTTGACGTGGACGGTGCCAGTTCGGTGGCTAGCATCAACCCGATGCAATTTTAACCAATTCCTCCCATCCATTAATTAAAACCCCTCTCCCCCAAATTACTGCATGCAATAAATGTGTCTTTGCTGTCCACAGTTGTGTGACTGATTCAGTTGGTCTGTCTTAACCTTGGAAATAAATGTGAATATCTTGGGTGAATGTTGTTTTCCTGTCCTGTCCTACGTGTTTACTTATATTATCGTATAGTGAGCCACCTTTAAGTAAGGATTTGATAGTGTAGCGTGAAGATTTTTATTTCTGTAATTATTCGTTATTATTGACCATCTGTGGTCGTCAAATTTTACGAATAGGTTTTTTAAACTCTCCGTTGAGTAGGTACTACACGAAAAGGGTTACGCTTGGAAATCTCCTCTGTCACATATCTGATTCTGTCAGTTCGTGGTTGCGTCTTCCTTTGTAGAAGAACATTATAAAAATGTCTAAATTTCAGAGCCAGCGACTTTTGCAATTTTGTACCGGAAGATAAATTTGATGGCTATTTTAAGCTTGTATTTAAATACTACCAGTTGCACGTGACTGAAATTTCTCTTTTCCGTCTCGGAGTACATTTTAGAAAATCTGTCACTTGTGATTACGGGCGATTTAAAAATGAAAAATATTCTATCATAATCAAATAATGGGCGAAATCTTCTAGTTTTCTAATATTTAGCAGTAAAACACAACTGCGCATGTCATTGACCACTTATCCCCCGCTCTCTACAAAAACTGAAGAATGTGCACTGTATAATATCTACTACTGTCTTCTTGAAATCACAATAATCATTTTAATCAAGTCTCTATCACTTTCAAGAAAGGAAGATTTCAGATTTGTTCGAGTTTCACAGAGGAGTTTTACATGTGCACTGCACACGTACATCAACTACAAGCATAACACATTAGTCAAGTTGATAATATTTTACTCGGTATTAAATATGTATTTATTTCATTCCGTCCCCAGCCAACAAAAGAAAGTGAACAAAGGAAATGTGACAAGTTCCAAATCCCCACTGTGATGATGAGTGGAAATGATGAGCCACGCTAGGTTACATTTGCACGGCTTGTCGCAGTCATAATTGAGATTTCATTCAGGTGAGAATAAACACAGAGCTCTCTGGCAATGCCTGCCTACTGTCTGCACGTTAGTCAGAGACTCATCCCTATCTCCTCTTTCATTTTATGCATATTCATCATTATTATTTATTTCGATGCACTTGTTGTAATGTAACTGACTGTCTGAGAACATAATTGCATTTGAAAATAATGCACCGTGCTCTGCCTACCATGTATTGTATTATTTACCTACCTTTACTGTTGACTATCATAAATGCTATGATGATTGTGGCATTGATAAGGTCATATCGTTATTGGAGCATAGAAACTGACGACTATTGTTGGCAGGTGCACTTGTAGTTTTAACTATATGTATATTTACTACCATGTTGTGTTTGTGTATGTGTATGCACAGAGCAAACTTCATTAGTGTATATTGTGTCAGTACTTAAGAAGTTAACAACAATAAGAAAAAGTGGATGAGATCGAGTGAAAAAGGAAGATAATGTATTGTACAAACATATCTTCTTTTAAGTGGTAATAATTGAAAAATTATACGTGAAACGTAAAGGAACGGACGCGAAACCTAGAATATAAATAAATATACAGAATGGATTTTGGAGTCACGTTAAATCGTCGAGCTTTTGCTACAGCCCATTTTCAGTAATTGTTCTTTCCTCGTGCACAGGAGCCATTCGCCTTTGTGGGTTACGCTCTACAGCAATAGTAAAATATTTTTACAAATGATAGCACAGATGGATGCTCAAAAATACCTTTGAAATATGTGAATTGAAATTTTTCTTACGGAAATGTAGAATCGCTACATTCATATTTCTTCCGTGGAATTTAATCTTTACCTATTTAAGTAGAATGCTTGCCGAGTGTACATACAATGAGCAATGAGCAAGTCCACCCAGTTACAAATGTAACCCAATGGAATGACACAAATTATTTTCAAAGTAGCTCTCCTCAAAAGACCGACACCGACATTTTAGATACCTATTTAAAAGCATGCAACCTTTGTTTGTTGTATCTTATAAATAACATTGACAATGATAGAAATTCTTTTTTTGAATTATTGTTGCAGACTTCTTAATCGCTCTAAAATACAAGGTGGAATTTAATTGTATTGGTTTTGAATTAGTAGTTTTGTATGTGTGCTGTTCGATTACGATCAATTTCGTAGCTAATGCTGATCCTGTCCATATTAACATATTAATACACATTTATACAGTTTATATGGTCTGCTGCTTATCATAGTAGCTACTAACTAACTACCGTATTATCAAACGACCCTAGCTCCTTAATACGCAAACAAAATTTTCTATAATTAAACAATAATTCAATGTGCGTCTTTTTAAAGCCATTTTTTTAAACTTCAAAATATGAAAAATGTGACGAAGGAATTAGTATAGATTGTATTGTAGGTCTCTAACAATAAGTGAAGCCATATTAACAGTAGCAGTTAACGGTTATCCGACTTCTAGTAAAAGGCGTAAATACATGATCCATTTTAATGTTGGATCGCTGCATCTGTGCACACAAACACACAGTTATCTGTTGAAAATTGTAATAAATGCATTGGTACAGTACCACCACCAGCACCCACATCTGAAGATATACTTTTTATTGCACTGAGAGCTACTACTACTTATTTATGTATTTATATCATAATTAGAAACAGGATTAATAATAGTATACCTTCCAGTGAGTATGACGCAAGCACCATACTAATAGTGACCGGGTCAGCATAATGTTATCACTGTACATTACATGTAATGCATGCATAATACGTAATAATAATTACTTCCTATTATGCACTTGCACTTCTTTGTACAATACTTATACACATTATAAATTTGCACCAACACAGTCTTCTGCTTACAGTCCAGTTAAACAAGTCCCTTGTAATTGAAAAATGTTCAGGTAACACTACCAATGCACTGTACAGCTTTACCTGCAAGGCATACTTGCGCTGCGCTGTGTGTTCACACACAGGTAAAATCATTAATAACCAACCAACTAATAATATAAGTAATCCATTAACGGAAATCCTGTGTTCCCTTTCTTGCTACAACAAGTGATAAGCAGATATCTGAAGAAAAAAATCTTCAGACAATATACACTTAAGTAAGCAACTTCAATAAGCTATTTCCATTCAATTGTCCATTATACGTCGAGTATTAATTGGGTTTTTAACGTGTAGTACGTATAGATTAAGTGCCAAGTACGTGTAAGCTTGTAGGAATTCAGAGAGCGACTACTTGTCATATTTTATATTAAAATAATTGATGTAGAGCCTGTATGTTGTTGTATAAATAGGTTCAGAGAAGAAAGTTATGATGGACATGTCAGCGGTAATGATGACATTCTTAATAAAAATGCGTCTACAGAGCGATGTAAGCTTGTAAGGTAAGTTTATTTAAGAATTTGCTTGTTATTTCTTCTAATGTAAGTATACTTGAATGCATTTGCATGTAAACAGTTAATGAGTGCAAATGTGTTGTTGTGGTTAAAGCGGGGATAGGACAGTGGTGGCACATTGCACATTATATTTGATGAAATGGACAGAAGGAATGCAATTTCTCTTTAGAAGACTCCTCGCACCTCCTGTGGTTTTGTCACTCTATTAACTTCGGGCTTATTTCATTGTGTTTCCGATCAGAATGGACATTAAGCACAGAAATAAAACAAACAGGGCTGCTACTGCTCCACGGTGCCAACCACATTTATTTCTTGTTTTGCTTATTAATAATTAAACTAACCTGATAGATCAACATGGATTTTGCAACAGTTGAGACATCCTAAAGAATTCTTAAATTTCAAGAATATTACTTTATATTTGTATGTAAAATGAAGTTGGCCGATGCGATTTTAGCTGCACTTCATAGTCGTAATCAAAGATGACTATGTTATTCAATTTGTAGAAAATGAAATTCTGTAATTTTCAGAAACCGGAATTCATTTTCCACGCAAAATGGTTACGTATGAAACTGACATCTTACATGATTATTTGCATATGAAAAATTAATTTGAAAAAGGAGATATATCTTGAAGGCGAAATTTTCCAAATTTTGTTGACCTTCCATCTATTAATTTCTATAATTTAAAAAATAAATTTAGATAACATTTCCAACAACGTGCAAGTATAAAAGTAAAGAAAATGAAACTGCACATTTCATCGATCTGAATCGGCTCACTGAAATTATTTGGCAGCCATACTTCGATTACTTGCAGACTTACAGTTTTAGATATCTAGTAATTAAAAAAATTAAGCTTACGCAATATGTTGTCCCTTCGTGCACAAACATATTTACCTTACGTATATTCAAAACTTAGCCTTTTTACATTAAAACCACGGCGTATGCACATAAATAATAATAACATACTTGATGTATGTGTATTTTGACAGTTAGTGTTTATTGTTGTAAACGCACGTGAGGAGGTAGATAATATTTATGGTGCTAGCGTTACAATAAGTGAATGATGACAACGAACACTGACTCTGAGTGTGTGTGCAGCATTACAAAGCATTATACCTATAGTCATAGGTTAAAGGTAAAACATCCATGCATTTTTGCGTAACCAATACAAGATACTTACTGCATAGCAGTAAGTCAGTAAGTTAGGGGCAAAGCTGAGAATAGATCGTTTTACCGTGCGATTGAATGGAAAATAAATAAAAATACCTACCAGAATGCGAATCAACCTTATAGCACAGACAGAAAAAATAAATTCATCAAAATCTATAGCTAATACACGTTATATGTACATTTATAGTAAATCATGTTTATTAACTATACAGCAAGTAGATATACGATATTTAACATGCAATGCTAGCACACATAGAATACACCCAATGCACTCACTCACTACTTACCTGTACTATCCACCTACCCTTTACCTGATTGTGAGAGAATCGCAATGCATTTCAGTTAAACTTAAGTGAAGGCAACAGAGCGCTACGTTAAAGTACGATAGGAGCTTCAAGCAGCGAATTAACTTTAGTTCAGTTCAGTTTGCGAATGTGTCTGCACAGGATTACATGATACTGTTGAATCGGCGGCAGCAGCAGTTTCATTCACAATCACTACACTACATATACACACACACATGCACTGATTCGTGTAGAATAGGTTCTCGTAGGTTTACCTTGCAAAAAGAATCATCATGATATATAAATAATAAGTTACCACTAAGCACACAGAGAATTCATGCACTCGTGCCCTATTGAATTGTGAAATAAATAATCCGGTTCGTTCACTACACACACAACACAATCTTTCATTCTACCATATAATAAATATATCCATCTCTTCGGTGCTTTCGTGTCTCTTCTTGTGTGCCCCCTGTAATTTACCAGAGCATTACTCCCTGTTGTGACATCACAGCCATCCTTTTGACAGTGAATTCGAATTTCCTCATTCAAAAGTGTCAAGTGAATATTTCCCCCATTCGAAAAAAATCAATGATGGATTTTTAGTTTTAAATTAAAAAGTTTTCTTGAAATTTGGAGATTTTTTTTTACCAGAGTGTTATAAATTCAAGAATAATGGGAATCATCCCTGAATAGATAGATCTAGATGGATGAGAAGATCGGACAAAATGTTATCGCCCTGTACAGAAAGCTCCAGGGAGGAGCAGGATAAGCGAACCAGCAGACTCTGCTACTGGAGAATTCTAAGGGAGCCTGGTGATGACTGTTGTTCCGTGCATCCGAGCAGTAGTTTACGTGCATGTAGTAATAAACGCACGAGGAAGAAGAAGACGCGTTTTGGTATAGAAATACAATTAGTCGAATTATTCACAGTCAGTTCCTTTGTTGCTTTAGCATGCACCGTCTTCCTCTGCGGCAACCCTCCATTGGCTTCTGCTCAAGCAGATATTCTCCAGCCACAAGATACCTCTAACACCTATTCTAAGAAGAATGACCTAATCAAGGTGAGCTTTAGCGACTATTCGTATGTGATAAGATTTTTTGGTGGGAAGAAGTTTTTTATAATGTTGCTTATATTAATTAGCTATAGGTTTTAATGGGAAAACTGATAATATAAAGTGTTTTATGAGTTTCGATCCGTTCTCTTTCCTTTACGTGTAATTATTTCTATTATAATATAGAAATGTTGAGAAGAAATGCAATTTTGACTTGTTTTAGCCTTTTCTCGCTCGTTCTGCTCTTGCTTTCTTTTATAGAGTCAAAGACAAACAAAGTGCAGCGAATTAAATCATATCAACTGGGAATTTAAGCATCGTGACTCTCAAGTTGTGAATTATGTTGGCACGAGAGGACAATTACTGTGCAAGGAAATCATTATTATGTGTTTTAGCGCTTGGGGTTATTGGCTTTACGTGTTTGTGTCTTTGTGTGCACCCTCTAAGATCTGTTCAAAGAGTGTGGGTGGGGTCAGCAGTAGTTCAGGGCAAACAAGATTTTAGATAGGTCCAAGATGTGGTCTCGGTTTCTGAAGATTTGTAACTTGAATGAAATCAGTACTTTTACCATTGGTAAATAATAAAGGAAGACAAAGACTACTGTTTACGTCTAGAACTTTAAATAAAGCATTTTTTAGCTTGTTCACATCATGGACAATGTCACCTGCTTCGTAATCCATGTTATTGCCTGTAGTGCCACCCGAATGCAGACATCTGAAAAAACGGTGGGCACGTTAGGATTCTCCCCACTGTGTACTCATTAGCGCTTTTATGAAAAATTAACCAATTTAATTAAGAATTGTTTTATCTTCCGGCATGTAGTAATCAAACTCCAACGAATGTATCATGTTTTCAAGGTGTATACTTTATTTTTACAAAATCGACTGGAAAAAGACAATTTGGTTTCTGGGAATGAATTTTCTTAGAAAATTTTACACTTAAAACAATAATTTTTCGCACCAATTAGAGATAATATTATTGAAAAGATATTCTAACCTTCCAAAGTACTTAAATGTTTAGAATCTGTTCAGTTACATATTTCATGTGCTTAAAACCCTAATTTATGTAAATGAAGTTGGGGTAGGTTGTGTAAGGTAAAGATACGAAGTTTGGGAGAGCTAGCACAAATACAGATAAACATTGTTTTTAAATGCTAATAAATCTTAAATCAGCTTTTAAATACATATCCTGGATCTGTCCATTATAAACCACTTTTCGCAAACCTGCATTTACAATAATAATAATTATCTAAAAAGAAATAGTTATTCAGAAAGGCATGCTACCTGTGTATATCAGAATCTAATCTAATAAAAAATTATAAAATGTTCTAAAAAATATTTTGCCAGCTTGAACATTCCTGAAATAATAATTTCAGCCTCATATGTCGGTCAGCATACGATTCATACGAATTGCAACAAAGTCAATCGGTTTTCGGATTTGCGTTCAAAACGGAATTACAGTAACCTTTTCAAGTGGCTGCACTTCAAATGCATCCTTAATAGTTAACAAAGGCTTCACCCACAGCGATGTATTTGGGGCGACCGTTTCTGTCACACTTGAACTTTGCATCTTAAATTTTAATTTAGGTGAAGGCGGTTTGAGGAACTTAACATATGTTATGTAGGTAAATTCAAATGAACTCACATTACCTTCCTCCATATTTGTGAATAAATGCATGCTCCGACATAGATAACAATTTCCCGTTTTCTTTTTCATGCACGAATTTGTACGCAGCAACGAGATCAGAGTACTTTGCAAATCACAACAACTAATTTTTAATTCTGAGTCGTAGTATGTCACCAGAGCTTAGAAATTATGATACGCGTCTGCTGTACTCTCTGTCAGTAGGTGAGTGCATTTCTAACTGTGAATTTTTTCGTTAACCAAGTGCCGGTGTATTTCTTGTGACAATTCATACTAATTAGTTTAATTAATTTCATGTAGGTCCTTTCTTTAAGTAAATTCTTTTAAGATGTCTTTAACAATATCTCGTCTCCCTGACTAGAACATTAGAAAACGACAAAGTGATATATTAGCAGGTAAGACAGATGCGATGCGATAAATAACTTTCAGTCAATTATTTTTTATTATGGCCGTCCATCAGTCTTCCTCATTCATTCTGCAGTCTTGTCGTACGGAACCATTTCGTTGTCTTCTCTAAAATTTATTCTCTCAAACTTCACAACAACGCATCTGTATACTTTCATCCCTGTGTCAATGCATTTTTCTGAAAAGTAAACAGTCACTTAGTTAGTTAGTCCCTTCTCTATGTTAACATACAGGGTTTCGGGAGTGATTTTCACAGTGGGATTAATTACTGTGATCAAATGTTTTTAAATGTTTGATCAACGTGATCTGTATGTTATAAGGGACAGGGACTATCAATTAATCCCATGACATTTAATCATAAATCACAGTATTTAATCCCACGGATGGGATTTTAGCTGAAAATGTGTGATTTACGAAACCCTGTTTACATATTGTGTACGACTACAACACAGTTAAATCTTCTATCCAATTTTATGATGTGAGCGAAGGCGCTGATGCTGTTATATGTAGTAGTCCTTTAGTTTGCAATCTATAATCATGTATACCGCTATATAAGGAAATTGTCGTTGTAGAAATGGAATTAAGGAGGAGAGCGCTTTTAAAGTGTGGTTACAATGCGTACACAGCAGCAGAGCACAGAGATAGAGTTGTTTTCCTTTTTCCAACACATGCATATGACATGACAGACAATAAGTGTGATGAAGAAAAAATCTGTCACAGAAGACAAGACACAAGTGGAGTAAAAATCTCCTCTTTCCATTTACTGTGTGATATGTAGTAAATAAAAATCTGCAGCAAGCACAACGTTCATTATCTCGGTGTGCGATGAGTGCAGATTGTGTATGTGTTTATCTTTCAGTCTAAATTAACAACTATGTATATTATCGAATGAGTGAATGTGCATCTGTACAAAAATGCGTTTTCCCTTTATTTCTCCTCCCAAAATGTTGGCGTTATTCACTTTTAACGACTGCATGTGAAATAATGTGAGAATTTTGCATTTGGCTGCAACGAGCAGTTTTTTGGGAACAAAATCAAGTCGCGCTTTTACTTGCCGTAGGATGTTAACACACGCCCTGAGGTTGACTTACTTGACTTTCTACAAGTTGCATTGAAAAAGAACGGGATGTTTCTCTAAATATCTTGTAAAAAATACAATTTAGACAATATAACATTATTGCTTTTTAATGTTCACGTAATAATATAATATTGCACAGAAAGTAACAGTCAATTATGTCAAAAATAATCTCTCTTGTGTAATACAGTTAATGGGTTTGGATTCGTTTCCTCTGTGAAATAATGGGTGAGGAAACAAATTTCTATTGCAAAAAAGAGAATCTCTTGGGATTGTTTACGGAGTAACAGTGTGTCGTGCGTGATTGGAAAGATTTCTTCTCAGTATTAAATCTGAGATCGATTTTTTGTGTCAACGGATGACGAAATCGATACTTTTCTTGAAAATCGAAAGCGTATGGGAAGTTTTGGATATTAGGGGTCTTCGTGTAGTAAATTACATAAGATAATAAAAATAAAATAATATTAAACTGCAGGTTTCGATAGTGTTTTGTGCGTTGTACTATTGTACACATAACAGAAGATTTTTTTTGTCAAGATGATTTTCATACATTATATGCAATATGTGTTTAAGAACCTTAATACTCGTTTCATATCTTTTTCATTGAAATTTCTATCTAATCTAATCAAATCACGTTACTCTCATTATTTATTATGGCTTAATCGCTGACACTGCACAGATAGTGTTTTGTAACTCGAGCAAAAATGTTCAAAGAAACATTCAATCTGTATGTAGAACATAAAAATATCTCTAGGTACTTACAAGCACGCTTATAAAACGAATAAAACGATCGCAAGTGATCTTTCACTTAACACAATTACAGTACAAGCATCAAACAGTTAACAGTTTTGATTCCTGATAAAAGAACTATGCAAAAAAGAGACAAAGACATACACTTTGGTATTTTTATTGCGTACGGTCCCTGTTTACAATTAAAACACGTGCATATCATTTCCTCAAACCCTTTCCAAAGATCCAGATCACACACATTTTATTATTTTGTTAAGTATCATTTATCATGTATATTATTCACTAATATGATCGTTAGGAATGACATTCATATTTACAGTATTAATATTAACACTTGGCACGTTCCTGTGAGTAAACTCTATACGCATATTAATCATAACATTCTCACAGTACATTTTATATTCTTGGCAGAGAAATTCCTTCACACGTTTTTAATTCTCATGATGTTTCTTTGCATATTAAATCAATACCCTTCACGAGAAGTTATTGCAAAACAATGCAAAATAACTGAAGCAATTTTTTTCCAAAGAAATAAAAAAGCCCACTTGAAGTTTACACTTGGTATGTAGACAATAGAAAAGTAGAGACAGGATGCATCTCCTTAGAATAAGTGACTTGACAAAAAGCCGGATGAGTCTCCAGCTCAGTGATGACAATGAACATGTACAGCTCCTGTAAAAGTACTCTCTTTTTGTAATAAGTAGCCTGCCTTAAAATTACAATACATTTAAAACACAAAGAGCTCCCATTTATAATTCCTCGCTTACAATGCAATTTCGCTAATAATAGGTAGCACAGTAGCTACAAAGCTCTCTGGTGTCTTTTTCGATCTAGAGCAGAGCTTGGCTTGTCGTGTCACCTCCCTTGTGCTCACTTCACATTCTGCAATGATTCAAATCTATGTCAAATGCTTACTTCTTCGCTGACATGTTAAATAAATTAAAAGGAAAAGTAGAAGCATTACATTTTCGTGTATGCATTTCATAGCAGATTAGTTTAGATATTAGAATACACATTCAATAAAAGATATATGTAGTTACAGTTCGCACCGTACAATGAAGGGTGTAAAAGCATTAGGCAGCTTAACTCACTTTTCACTTGTCGTGATATGTAATAACACATAATGTTATTAATTCACACGAAACGACAAACACTTGGTTGGCAAGATTTCCTCTGCATAAACAGTCACTGGGAGATTGTTTTCAGATACCGATATCAACTGTTCAGCTTATCTTCACAAGCATGGAATACATGTACATACACAGAATGCGGATTTGCTTATTGTGTAGCATAAGTTTGAAATCTCGAAAAATTCACTCACACATCCGATGTGATGAGACCTGTAATACCGTTCTATGCACTACATCAGTAAATAACATTCGAAAGTGAAATTGTGTCTGTAGTGTGGTTTACAGTATGCAGATAAATACCAGAAGGCAACTGTACATTGATTAATGAGCGTATTTTATTTACCCTTCAGTATACAGTGTACAACAGTTCATCCGCTCGCTCTCTGCATGGAGTCTGTCTCTAATTGTTATCTCTTTTGTCTCAAGAACGATCTGACTGTTACAGCTTCACTTTCCGTAATAATATAATAATATCTCAGAAGGTAAATACATCCTGTTTTCCTCTATCGTCTCCGGTGATCTTCTCTGTCCCTGTCTTGTCTGTCACCCGCTCCACTCGAATTACATTCGCCAAAGAAATCTCTTAGCAATCAGAAATTTTTCCCTGTGCACTTTCAATGCACAACGAAATTAAAACATTATAAGACTGAAATATTACATTTTGTTATACAGATGATATTATATTCGTGTAAATTAAACTGTTCCAGCTAAATTCTCATCACAGTGGGATTAAATACTGTGATATGTGATTAAATACGATGTGATTAATTGACAGTACCCTACACCTAACAACATATTAGATCACATTAATCACACAGATCCCATTAAGTGTCCTCTGTGATCAAACGTTTTAAATTGCACGTAGGTTTAATTACTTTCAACAGTTTCAACGCACAACGAAATTAAATATTTCGCCTGACATTAAATTTCATATACAGAATGTAGATTTATTGTGGTCTCACATATCTGTATAGAAATGCACGTGGGTTTAATTGTGCAATATCAAATACAGAATCATTCAACTGATTTCGTAGGACGTGTGAGGATACGGTCCGCTGAGATTTGTCAAGCAATGCAAAACAATGGGCTGTGAAGCGAGAAATTGTCTTCGTTTTGTCTTTCAGTGAACGAGCAAGATTCAAAACCATAATTGCCAGTGTGTCATGTCGCTGTGTGCTGCTGTGATTCCTGCACACAGACTGTCACTCAATAGCAGCGGGGGACACCATTGACCATAGAACACAGAGAACGCCATAGAATTCAAGAAATTTCATCCACGTGTTCCACCAATAAAAATAATCTCTTTGCAGAATTCGTCTTTTCTTTAAATTCGCACGAATTTGTATTTTATAAAGACAGAAATCCCTGGTCTTAATTCATTTCTGTGTCTGTAGGGCACCCAGCTCAGCAGCAGACCGCTAGTCTATACCCTAATTAACGAGAGAGAGAGAACTAGGTAGATTTTTTTTCTTCTTATTTTTAACTCTTGTTGCAGTGATTGTTTATTTTTATCTGTTCACGTCAGCCAGCCGACATATAAATATCATAAGCGTCTTGTTTCGTCTAATCGAAAAAGAAAAAGCTCGTTAGACGAAATGAGATTGAATGAAATCTGATCAACGTTTCTATTTATACGTAATTGCTGTTACGCTGCTTACATAGGAAAATGTCTTTTATCTGTGCAACGAAACACACGACCATCACAAGGTGAATGTTAATACTGTTGTGAAGGGAAATCTGCTCATTGCAGAGTCAAATGGCCAAAAGAGACCATTTCTCGTTAATTTAGCTTTCATATCCCATTACGGATAATGACTAGCTACGTATTATAAATAAGCGTGCCCCATTAAGACGATGCTAACTCTGTCTACACTGTCTATTGCATTCAAGTCAGACAGAGAGAGATCTCTTTACATAAATTTTGGTAATTGCATGCATTCAAAACCTATTCTTTCTTGTTTACGCCAATTTTCGGCAAATATCTGCCTACTTGCACGCAAAAAGCAAGTTTAAACCTATTTTACAGTAAGAAAAATTAAGTTATTCATTTAAATCTTATACAATGTAGTTGAAAATTGTTTTCATGCTTTCAAATTGTAATTATGTGGGATTGTGGTGCTTTAATTGTAACTTACACTGGCGCACTGGTGCTGCTTGTTAGTTATACGCAAGTAGACACCTCTAGAAACTCTATAGCCACTTTAATTGTATGTACGTAGCATACTTCTACTACTGAACTGTGGTTTACTATTAGGTTTTATTGTATTTATTTAGTCTCAAGTAGACT
>JABASC010002992.1:0-15547 GCA_019776185.1 Plutomurus gul
TACAAACAGGAAAGTGTACGTAATCCTACGACCATTTAATCTAGCAATTTAACTAATGCTTACGAATTGCAGGGTGTGCCGGAGTGGGTTTTGGGTTTGGGTTTTTGACCAAAACCCGACCCTTAAAAGGAAGACCACGACCTTAATTAGATGTTATCTATTTCCCTTGTAATCCATGTCGGCTAAGTTATTGCCAATCGATATAATTCGTATGCATAAATATACCCTATGCTTTATTGCGTGTGCCAAAACCCATGGGTCGGGGTTTTAGGTTGAAAAACCCTGAGTTTTCCCTTCCGTTTACATGCATGGAAACGGAAAGGTAGATTATCAGAATATTTTTAATTTTTATAATAACTCCATAATCGTTTAAAGGTTGCACCAAGCAAGAATTACATTATTAGGATATATTATAGATAAATAAAGATGTTGGTTGGTACTGTGGTACGCATATTCACAGCGTGTACGAGTGTACACAACCAAAACATGCTTTGAATAAGTAAAAGTGCACAAAACACAGACCGCATAATCTGTTTCCCGTTCCATTGCCACTGCATTATTTACATAGGTAATAATTATTCAGGATTTACATGTATTATAGTCTGTACACATTTAAAATACAAGTTATGTATCAGTTGAGATTTTTAACTTGTGCACGTAGTTCATAGTGATGATACGTTTTTGACGTGACATTGGATGAGGCTGACTTGATCAGGCAGAAAAAGCTCCATCGAATTGTTTGGCGATGGGACAACAAAACACCAACGCCACAATACAGAATATCTACATTATTTATCTTATAGAGAAAAGTAAATGTATGTACATTTTCAGAATCGTGAATTTGTTTCTGATGGTCTCCAAATTGTAAATTAGCATTCTCCTTCACTAGTTACATTCTAAATCAATAATCAATTCCATAGTATTTAGGAATTCGCTCTTGACTTTATTCTTTACGACCATTGTACAATTTTGAGCTAATTTTAATGGTAGACTTGGATGGAGCACAGAGATACAGAGTCATGCATGATCAACGAAAAACGTGATCTCAAAAATATTCCAGTTATGACGTAATAAGTTCAGCTGAAATCTGTAGTGAAATAACAATATTGGATTTAATAAAAGAAAATGGCATCATGTGGCTTCTTTACTATATAATGCATGATTGTCTACTTAAGAACGAAATAATTTTGTCACGATGTCCATGTAATCTCATCAACATTACATTCACAGAGATAGCAGGAGGATGAACAACGAAATCATCTTATGGTTCCTCATTCTCAAGCTGTTTTAAAGACTTTTTTTCATTCCCTCACTAACTACGTTATATGCTCAATATATTTAAGCTGCCACTGTGCCATCACTTTTTGCAGATTTTTTTTGTACTCTACACATCTCACCATAAAGTTGCAATATAGTAGCAAATGCACGCAATTCTTTATTTCCCTGGGGGCACCCACTTCTCCAATTAATTTTGCCAACTGGTTAATTAACAATGAGAAAATATTTTGTTGGTGAATAGGAAATGCGTCTAATCCGCATACATATTTATAATTGACAAATTGATTAACTACTGAATCTTTTTCATACATAAATAGAATAAATACATACGATTTATAGTTAACATATTGCCAATTGATTCAACAAGAAAATCGAATCATAATCTGCATGATTTAATATGAAGTTGTTACGTAAGGTGTGTGCAATTTTACGCAAAGCGCTTCCAGAATATTTCAGCAATTTCCTACACACGCTGACAGCAAAAGAAATTCGCCTCGAGTTTGCTGATGATAATTTTACCTCCAACTCAGTTATTAAGACTTAATAAGCGTCGAATTGAAGGACAAACTTCACTTTTTTTTGCGAATCTATTATATCCAACGTGCACAGGGAAAAAATCGAGAGTGGGTATAATGTACATACATCTGCCAATCTGCCTACATGCAGCTTATGAATTGCAAATGGTGATGTGCGTCTCGTCTTCGTCTTGTAAAAGGAATATTACTTACTACACAGCACGAGGGATATATTCTTATAGTTTTGGAGATGCCTGCTGGTAGTTTTCTGCAAACCTGTAACTTACAATTAGAAAATACAGGTATATTCATACGAACTTTTTTCTAATACTTCTGCTATATGTACATTACTATGTAGGTGACTTGGTTAACATGAGACCGCATGTATAACACCCAGTATCTACACCATCTGCAAATATTATATAGTACATAAATATTACATACAGGGTTTCGTAACAGATATTTTTCAGCTAAAGTCCCACGTGATTAAATATGATGGGATATTAATGGGTGTCCCTATACCTTATAACGTGTATAGATAGCATTAATCACACCAAGCGTCTTTAAAAACATTTGATCACAGTAATTAAACCCACTGTGATAGTCACAACCGAAACCCTGACTACACACACATTATTCTCTTTCTAGAGATAAGCACTCACGATCTGACAGTGTAATATTGCAAGTAGTTGTTGTTTTGTATGGGGCAACCGCTAAAATAAAAATGCCTACACCATTTAAGAAGGCATGGAGTCAATAGCTATGAATCGTGGTACACAGCACGTAATGATACGATGTTATGACTTTTGCTCTTCTCTGCCATGTGTGAGAGAGGCGAGAGAATACTAATGGCAGCAGTACATTATATTATACACCTACCACAAAGACTGTCGACTGTAACAGTCGTATTTACTATATAGTGGAATAATTGTGTTGTATAACATATTAATAGGCATTCTAAGTCATAGCTACGGGGAAATGAGGTAATTACATGTAGACACATTCTTGCTAGTCACCACAGATAAACACTGCTCCAAGTCTCTTATCTCACTTCTAGAGCTGCACGACTAGTACACACAAAGTCCTAGCTAACCGTAGCTAACAAAGTAGGCTATAATTTATTTAACTACAATAACCATGCAGCTACTGTCTCAATTACTTGCCCACAATTTTATTCTGCTGCTCGGTGATGCAAATATCTTATGCTTGCTGCTAACTGGTGTATGTTGTTGGATTATGAAATTGTCTTTGGTTCTGTAGATTCTCTCATTGTTCAGAAGGGGACCACGACCAATGGGTGTTTTGTATACACTTGTATACAAAGGGTAACTATAAGGACGATCCATTAATGATGTCTGCAAAATTTGCCGAATTTTGGACCCTCCCCTTCTTTGTCTTCAAAAAATGTATACCCTTGTCAGCCCCACCCCCTAAATTGAAGACGGCATTAATGGATTGTCCCTTAAACCCAATGCGCTGGGTTTTCGGGCCAAAACCCATGGGTCGGATGCCCTACCCTGGTGTTCAATTTGGCTCACCTTTTGCCCGCCCACCTCGGCAAAAATGGCAAAATGGGTAGTGGGCAAAAGGGCCAAAATGGTAGATTTTTCAAATTTTCAGCAAAATTTTAAGAAAGCTTTAGTCATTTATGTCCATACACTTTTGCCTTACCCACCTCATATTTTCACTACCCATTTGCCCCTTTTGTCCAATGATCGGCGGGTAACTGAACACTGGATGCTGTTTGCTGTAGCATTTGTTGGCTCAGATTGTAAATGCAGCGAGTCTTAAGAAGATATGTATATTATTGTGGTAGGAGATCATCTGAAAGGCAACCTAATCATCTATAGAGATTGAGCTACAAACCTCTAACACAGTGACTTGATTCTTCACTTCACTTTCATTGCTCTGTTGTTTTGTTGGCACTGTACACGAGACAATCAACATGAGAACATCGCAGCAGTGACGACCACAGTAGTTCACACGAACTCCAACAAGTCTGAAATTTACATACAGACTTGTTTTCAATTTCTTCCTTATTCTTACCTTCGTTTATTTTACATACAAAAACTAGCATGCTAACTGTGTGTACATCAATGTGGGCTGCTCAATATTCCAGTGAAGTTGTCTTTACAGTCACATAGTCACATTATTGCATTTAGTGGTTAGTGCAGTTTTTTGCTTTGTTTTACAATTGTGAGTGAGTGAAGTGTAAAACGTGTGTATTAATATAAAACTTACCGACTCACTTTAATGCAGTCACATTAATTAACGAATTGTTTAGTTTTCGACACTTTACGGAAATTGTGAGAAATTCGGAGGCTAGGCTAGCAAGGATTTCTGATTCTGTCCTGAAATTTGAGTTTGAGAAAAAGCGTTTTTGTGGTTCTTTCAAATAATCAAAAGGAACGGTGTATTGGCAAAAGAGACAATAATTTGGTTGTTGATTGTGGTAAATATTAGTTAAAGATGGCGACAACGATTTCCAAGTACCCGAACGGCAGTACACCCCCAAATCCGGAGAACAACAGCAATTTCTTACTGAATTTAAAAGTACAAATTAATTATTGGTGCGGCAGGTGTGAAGCCTGTTGTACATATTCTTTGCAGGGTGCTTCCAAAAATATTTCTATTTTAGATTTGGTAAGTAAAATTATTATTATTTTTTATAAAGGAATTGATGCTTAGCACTTAGCATGAACATTTGATTGTGTTGTTTTGTGGTGCAGGTGGTTGCAGTGACCATAATGATAATTGAGCTTGTGTTCGTCGCATTCCCGGATACGTACATAGATCTGTACAATCTCTACAATATGAAAGGAGAAGTTATGATGGCTAATTCCGTACATAAAAGTAAATTATTATTGTAATTGTATAAAGAATTAATTTTGACGGTAGATTCAAGATTTCTTCTGAGGATCTCTTATTCAATTTGTGCATACATAATGTTCTCAGATGTTTGAATTCTATTAAAAAAATCTAAATGCTCTTACTTAGTAATTGAAATCGCCGGTATTATTACCCTGAACTGAAAGAAGTTGTCATAAATTGACAAACAATTTTTTACCTTCTGTAAAGAACCATTTTCATTGAATTAGCTTTCCACGAAAATGATAATGCATGTAAAACTAACGTATCAATTACATTTTTTTAAAGAAATTTAACACAGAAGTATGTGTATACAAAATATAGTTGACAGTGTTGTAAATACTAACAATAAGTTAAGATATTTTAAAATACATACATATAAATAATAATGTCGATTTATTTCAAATGTAGCGTGGCTCTTTGTGACCGTGTTGATAGTTTCATTGTTTTTACTGACTTTGGAGGGATGGCTTTGTGATATTCTATGGAGAGGAGCTTCGAAGGTTAAAAATGCATAGCAATTCTTAATATTTTTAGCCGAATTATACATTTTATAGATACATACTTGAATGCGAAAGAAGTTGTTATATTTACTAATCAATTAAATATAAATTTTTGTACAGAGAGATCGTAAGAAGCTGAATCGATGGTTCAATTTTCGGGTTCTCCTTTTTGTGGTTGATACGCTTGTAACCATCTACAGGATTGTGGATGGTCTCTTCTGTTTCTATGATATTATTTACTTACCGCTGAAAATGTATAGAATTCTAGAAATTATTGTCGTAAAGGCTCTGATTAGTGAAATCGACGATGAAGGGGTGGTCTGAAATTAGTCTAATTTCGGCTTTGTACCACCAAACCAAATCATGTACTTGTTTCTTACTTGTTAATAAATATTGTTATTTAATGTACTTTGTACATACATTCACAATTGTTCTATGCAATACACAAAACTCATATATAAATATACATATACCTTATATCGAATACAGTCAATGCATTTACACATTCCTGAATGATGAGCTTCAATATTTGTGTGTATTCTGATTTTCTTAAGGAGCAGAAAGCAAGTCTGATCATCCTGGTTTATGGCAGATTTAATTGAAACCACCATTCAATACTATAATTAAAACGTAGCACAACATTTAACGCTCCACTCATAAATTTAAAACAAGGTTTTATATCTTATCTAGTATATCATATCGTATTGGATTCTTATCTTGCTGAATAATAACCGTCAATGACAATTGAAGGAATTTCCCCAGTTTAATTATATTTTGAATTCACTAATTGACTGACTGATTGATTATTGACAAGTAAATAGTAGTATATTTCACTTCAAGAACTCGAAAGAGAATTTGTTTGGGGCAGATCCGTGTTTCCATCTCAATTCCTCCCACAATGAAGGTGATATTTTGTGCAATTGCTGTCGCCATTGTTGGGGTGCTTTGCGCAGGTTTGAATTCTGAACAATTTGCAAAAATTCTTAGCTGAACTCTGAGTGCTGATTATTTTTAATTTTTCTAGCTGCTCCATCAAATCAATGGATAGGTGGTGCACACCGCATCGTCGGAGGTGAAAATGCAAGTGTTGGAGAATTCCCTTACCAGGTCTCCATTAAAGTATGGGAAGCCAATAATGTTTCTCTGAATCTGCACTTTTGCGGGGGAGTAATCGTGGATGCCACTCATATCGTCACCGCGGCCCATTGCTTGAGAGATATCCCTGTGATTTTCATGGGAGTGTTAGCTGGAGCTAGCAACATGAAAATTAATGAGAGCACCCAACAATACAGATCAATTAAACGTGGTGTCATGCATCCCTTATATAATAGGTGCCAGCAGACAGACCTTAATTTTCTCCAAGTAACCAGTGTTCATAGCCACCGGCCATTGGCAAATTGGCCATAGAGCAAAAGGGGTAGTTGAAATTTGAAGTGGGCAGAGCAAAATTGTATTTAAAAATTTAAATTTCGGGAAATCAAAAAATATGGCAATTTGTTGCCATTTTGCCCAGGTGTGTGGGCAAAAAGCCAAAAAGGTGGACAAAATTGAACACTGTATTGACGTAACTAATGCACTTTCAAATTAAAAATTAAAATGGCAAAATTTCTTCAACAGGACCACAAGTACCCACGATGCAGGGGTCATCACCCTTCACGAGCCCCTCGAATGGACTGAATGGGTACAACCGATTCCTCTTCGACCAGCCGGCACACCAACACCAGATTTCACCACCTGCGTTAACACAGGTTGGGGTTCAAGTGCCCCAGATGGCGTTAGTTATCCACTCCCCGACGTTCTTCAAAAAGTCAATCTGTGGATATACCCCTGGGAGGGGTGCCGAGAGGCTTATGTGGGGGAGAAAAACGTGGATAACAGTATGCTATGTGCTGGAAATCCAACGGAAGATGGCCATGGGGCATGCAGCGGAGATTCCGGAGGTAAAATATTTTAGAATTATTAGAATTATTTAAAAATAATATGAAATTGCTGCAAATAAATAATAAAGTAAATATTTGTGGGTATTTTAATTATTCTTCTTTCCAGGTCCCTTGGTTTGTTATGGGAATGGTGTTCTGGAGCTTGCCGGAATAGTTTCGTGGGGGCCGGTATTGCCTTGCGGGCTTGCGGAATTCCCCGGAGTTTTCGCAGATGTTAGTAATGAGCAAGTGCATTCATTCCTTGTTGAAGAGATTGCACGACCATAAATATCATGAATTAATCGATTTAAGAAATGTTCGCAATACGGGAAAATAAAAATTAGGTACACGTACTTTGTAATTGAAACTGGCTGAATAATTTATTTATTGAGTTCATCCAGAAAAATTAACCAAATTCGAAATTAAAGCTAGAAAACTACAATCGTAATTATATAGAAAATAATAAAGGAGTAATTTTTTAAATTGTGGAACCAATGGACGTCAGTACAAAATAAATTAATGCCTTATATAGTTATAATGATGTTCTTTCTTTACATTACAATTTTTTCGTGACAACAAACAGTTCACATCGAGAACACAGAATGCGTGAGCTTAAAGAGGAAGAATGTATTCATTACTGATTCTGAGCTATTGAAAATTATAAATATTTCATCAATGCTTTCTACCATTTATCCCACTTGTTCCATTTATTCCATTTACCACCGCCTTCAAATTTTGACGACCACCAGCGCAAAATTTTGTTAATTTTTCTTTGAAACTTGTCTCCGCCACCACCATGACCACCACCACCCCACTTGTTGTCCCAACTGCCCCAGTCTTTCTGTAAATGAGCAATTTCAAAAATCACACATTATTCATATATTATTTCTTGGTAGATTGAACATATTAAAATGATGCATTGCACCCTTAAAATGTACTTACAAATGGTATTGCATAACTCAGTTCGATCAATATTAAAATCATTAAGATTAAAATTAATGAAAGTTGAAAAGTGGACATTTTGGGTACAGCTACACTAACTACTGTTGGTGGCCAAAATTTATTTTATCACAATTAACGTTATTTACACTTGAACTGGCACTCTACACGATAATTTGTATGGACTCAATAATATTGGAATAACTGTCAAGGAACCATTCTGCTTACCTTTATATACCACAATTCGATCCCATCCATTTAATCCACTAGCTAATTAATTACCGTTTCGAAAGGTTTATGTTAATGTGAGTTTTAATTATCTTCTCGGCATTCACATTTAGGCTTAAACTTGTCAGACCAAAGGCCACATTATTTCTGTTTTCGAATCTGAAACATTCGGTTTAAATATTTAAATTTACAAATGTGTCCAAGAATGAGTAAAAGCTGCATACAAATTGAGTAATGCGAAACTGAATCTGATTAGAACTGAAGATCTTTTAAAACAAAACAAAATTGTTGCACCTTTGAAAGGAAACCAGAAACGACCGTAAGGTTGAATATTTATAAGAACATAAATTTGATGCGTCCGTCTGACTGGCGAATATTAAGACGAGGACGAGATCCATTAGTTGATATTAGTCTTAAGTTAACAACAAGTTGTGCAATTTAAATGATAATATATTCATTGTGATGGAGGACATTTAATTTTTAACTTCCGTTTTAAAACCATAAATAAGCAGTCTAGTTTTATCATTTAAGTTATGGATCTCGCTGAAGCTTAAATAAATTATCAGGGGATCTGTTGCACGTTTCATTTAATTATTAATTCATTTAATTACGTAGGATAAGATGCCTGATCAAATACCTTGAGACTGTAACTGTAAAAAATGTATGTTCTTTTCTTAAAACTTCATTGATGCATTCTTAATTCTTACAGACAGTAAACAGTTGGACACTGTTTCACGCCGGTACTGAATATCAATCGAAATCTCCAACAAATCGGGTCATGCGATCGATTGTTTTTGCTTTTGGGTTATACAAATATGAGTACTGAATCCTTCCCCGGTTCTAATTTTTTTCCCATGCGATAACGGTTGCATATTTACATTATGATATCTGAAATACCACGCGTATCAACACATTCGAAAATATGATTATTTTTATAAAAATCGACTAAACCAAAGCTTCTAAAAGTTTATCATTTACTTGAGTCTGCCGACGACCTTGAATAGATATAGAGGTTTACACTTTCGTATCTCTTATGCAGAATGTATGCTACTTGCTACATACATGTTTGCACATGTATTGTATTCAATCAATCATTACCATTACCTAATTGAGCGTAGCGTGCCTCCTGCCGTTATAACACTTCGTACGCACAAAAATGATTATTTCTGATCTGAATCGATATTTTTACAAGATTGCATCATCTTTTATTAAATTTACACTTAAAAGGATATATACGAGAACATCTCTGCTGTGTGAGTAGGGTAAACAGACGGGTATTATTACGACAAGCAGAGTGGCGCAGTGGAAGCGTGCTGGGCCCATAACCCAGAGGTCCGTGGATCGAAACCACGCTCTGCTAAATTTAATTTTTGATTTTGTAATTTTTGCATTATTAAATTGATAGATTTAAATGTATCAGTATTTTCACCATGAATTCTAATTTTCAATTTATGCAATATTTTCCCACAACACATGCGATAATTATTCTCTGGGTGTGTACAAAAGAATTTTTTATTCTTTCTAGCATTTGCGTACGATACTTAGACACTTCAATTCAACAAACCGTTATTATATCTGTAATTTCGAAAAAAATTACACACTACATTTTTACAAGGTTTAATTTTGATATTTTTGGCTTTGATACAAGAATTTTCATAATTGCTTCACAGAAATTAGAACTCTTATTAACTGAAAGCATTTCAATGAGAATGACATTAGAAGAAAATGAATAAATACGACTTTACAAGCTCCGCGTTTCTTTTAAAAGCCATTCATGTACATCATCACCCAAAGTCGTTATCCAAGATGTACTTGCCGGTAATTTCACGGCATTTCTCCATGTAATTATTTAGATATGTTATCTATAAACATATCTTTTTATTTTTAAATTAAGTACTTATGATTGTTTTAAAATGGTCAATTAGTAATAAATACAATACCTCATTTGTAGTTAGCAGATCTACTTTAATCATCTTCTGACTGATAGGGAACAAAAGTCAAATCTTCTATCCCCAAGAATCCTTGAATTCGAATGTGATTTGTACCTTGAGCATTTTTTATGCGAACGATATTCTCTAATCGAATGCCAAATTTTCCTTCTTCATAATAACCGGGTTCTGCCGAAAATATCAGTTAAAATAGAATTTGGAATACCTTGAGCACTTTTTATGCGAACGATATTCTCTAATCGAATGCCAAATTTTCCTTCTTCATAATAACCGGGTTCTGCCGAAAATATCAGTTAAAATAGAATTTGGAATTAAACATAAACCCAAAATTTTAAAACTTTCATTCCAGGTTCTTACCATTTGATGTGAACATGTTCTCTTGCAATCCAGGATCATCAGGATTATATTTAGAATTAATCGAATGTGGACCCTCACCCACGTTCAAATAGGAACCAATACCGTGCCCTGTCCCATGTCCGTAGTCCAATCCATTTTCCCACAAAGATCGTCTGGCAAACGAGTCAAGTTGACTCCCTGGTGTCTTGTTTGGAAAAATCGCAGTGGCAATTGCAATTTGCCCTTTTAAAACCCTCGTATAACAATCCCGCTGGTGATCTGTCGGGTTTCCAAAGTGAAATGTTCTCGTTATATCTGTCGTACCATCTCTGTTTAAAACAAAACCATTCAGATCAATTCAAACTGGATTTGTGTATCTTTCTGTTAAATTTAAATCACAAAAATCGAGACATGCGCGTACATCTCACAAAAAGGTATTATATTATTGCAAATAGCACAATGGGGCCAACCAGGGAACCAAAAATCCAGGGTTTTTAGAGTAAAAACCCTGACTCCCAACCCTAAGGGTTTTTGGTGTTTTTTTTGGCTTATTGGTTTTTGTATACACTTGTGTACAAAGGGGTACAGAAGCTGCGACACTATAAATTGTTGCAAAAACCGAATGAGTCGGGCTTTTGGACTTAATTGGTCGGGTTTTTGCCCAAAACTTCACGACCCAAAACCCACTGGGGCCAACAAGAAACTAAACACAATTAAATAACGCAATTTGAAAAACAAATCGCACTAAATAAATAAACAAGTATTACAAATAATGAGCTCCAGCGTCTATAAGGTAAACTTCGTCAACTGACAATGGTCTGTCAGTCTCTGCGGTGGGAAAATAATGAATGATGGCTCCGTTAGATCCACTCCCTGAAATTGTCTTGAAACTAAGACTGATAAAGTTGTTTTTGTACCTAAATAATTGTAGCAAAATAAAAATATATTTTCGAATTTTTTAGTAATGAGAAAGTTAAATATTTATATTTTTTCGTACGATCTAAAGCTAAGCAATTTCTCAGCAGCATAAACTTCGGTTATATTGTGGATACTGGTATTTGTCATTTCAGTTTCCAACCACGAATAAAATTGGCAGAGAGCGGCACCATCTCGAATCAGAGCATTTCGCATTCCGGCTACCTCAATTTCATTTTTGATTGCCTTTCTTACAGCTATCGGTGTTAATTTGATAATCTTGCGATTTTGAGGTATCAAACGGCTTAGAGCGTAATTACAATTTTTACTTATCCATATTCTCCCAGTCGACGTCTTCACCTATTACAACAAATATGCAAATTTCACATGCAAAATTATTACAAGTATTTTAATACATTATGAACATTCACATCTAACTTTGACTTAATGCTAATGTTACACTAATCACAGATTAGAATGACAATTAATCAGAGATTACTAATCTCTTCTTAGAATACAGTTATGAAGAAATTGCATTTAAATACCTTACATAATTGTCAATGGCGCTGCCTATGGAGTCATATTCGAAGTGAGAAAAATTTCCTCCACTTGCATCAGAAATTTCATAACGTATCCCATCAGTCAAATGGTGGTCCAAAAAAAGTTCCACCTTGCTATCCGTGAGAATCAGAAAGGAAAAGAAAGTTGGAGCCAGGGGGAGATCAGAACCACGCAGATTTAATAACCCTATCAGAATTAAAATGACAAATTAAAAATGTATTTGCATTACAATTTAATGGATAAAATAAGCGAGACTTTCTCCAACTATAAGGCAGCTTACATGCAACTTCGTCCAATTCTGANGAGACTTTCTCCAACTATAAGGCAGCTTACATGCAACTTCGTCCAATTCTGAAACAACGAGCATATCTGCCCCATTTAGTGTTAGTTCACTTCGAATTTCTGCAAGCTTATCTGAAATTGATTTTCCCGAGAATTGGTAGCCCAAAAAAAGAATGAGATTTCTAATGCAAGTTGGTCGATCCTCCCAAATCTTGTCAACCAGATTATTTTCTACTGCCACCAGTTCTATTCCATTTTCATTCAGTTCCTTTGCCATTGTGTTCCATTCATAGTCAGAGTACAGGGTTGGATCTACCCCCACAAGTTGACCCGCCCCTAAATTCCTTTTTAGCCATTGTGATTGCGTTGGAGTATCCGGCAAGCCTTTTTAATGAAACAAGTCCCTTATTTAAATCCAAGTGTGGCACAATTCTTACTTCAGTAAATTCTAAGGTTTAAAAAATTACTTTCTTTCATCAGTGTCCAATTATCATCCAACTGCATCTCCGCTTGAGTGTAATATCTTGCATCAGTCCACAGCAAAGCTTCATTAGGAGTAACAATCAGCGTTCCCGCAGAACCGTCGAAACCCGATGTATATGTCTTCCGCAGGTCACACTCGGAAATTCGAATATTCTGCAAATATTGTAGTAATAAATATTAGAACCAGGAATCGTCTAGACACATTTTGTGGACTACTTACATGATGGGCATCCGAAGAAGGTATAATATAAGCCGCCAATTCTCTCTCCGTTTGTGGTGGAAATGTGGTGTTTACAGACATCATGGCAATCCTCAATGCTTGCAAAATCAGCGTTGTATTCTTCATTAGAATCATTTTCTTGTTTCAAAAATTCTGCAGAAACTTTTCTTAAACTAAAGTACTAATTACTTCAATTGCTAATGTAAAATGAAACCATCAGTTCGGAAAGATAAACGTATCTGCATGTAGGTATACCTACATTTATTATTTTGAATATACAGAATATTACTGGGCAGTTCCCACATGAATCGTTACATAATTATCTTTGTGTAAATCGTAATCGTTTAATGTACATTGACGGTATCATCATAGTAAATCATATCGCGGGATGAGCAAATAATCCTTTCGTAATTGGGAAACCCCCTGACTGCGTGAATAGTGAATAAACATGTACACGGGTGCTTAAAATTTTCACGTGTGATTTATTGCCGTTTAATCCGTTTATTACTGAAAATATTCGTAAATCTCCATAATATACCGTCATACAATACATCGTGTGCATTTCAAAGTGCCCAAATTCATTTAGCATAATAAAGAATCTCAAAAGTATGGGGAAGTTAACACAAATCGTTTATTTCACCATTACATGGACTAGTCACCAATTTTATTGTCACAGTTAATTAAAAGTAAAATGAAAGACAACATAATTAACAGGCTAACAATAAGATTAGAATAGATAAATTTTACAATTACTTAAATAACAAGGTAAAAATGTATCTGTTTGACTATACATAGGAATTGAAATTTTTCTACACCAAGTGGATCACTGCAAAAGCAATAACGGAGAAAATACTGCTCATCGTTTTGTATGTAGCTGCCGATGGTGTTGTAGTTGGTGGTTCGGTAACTGGTGTACCAGTTGGTGGTTCGGTAACTAGAAAAGCCACATTGTTCATTACGTTTTATCAAAAACTGTTGAGAATTAAGGTAAAGTGGAAATTGTGAATTTAAGGCTACAATAATTTCAAAAATATAGCATCAGGGTATCCGACTCAGGGTTTTTGGGCAAAAAACTGACCCAAGAAGCCCAAATGCCCTACCCACTGGATTTTTGGAAGTCGCAGCTTATCGTTACCCTGTGTACACAAGTGTATACCAAAAAAACCTAAACCTTGGGTTTTTGGTTCTCTGAAGCAGTAAATATGGAAAGCCTTACCGATCTCTCTTGAAATTGGCGGAGTTTCTTTTTCTATCCATTGCATAGCAGCCTCTCCATCAGCGACATTGAAATCCTTAATATATTGGCCAAGAACTGTGCGGCACTTCTCTTGGTAGTCATTCAAGTACTCTATCTATAGACATGGAAAGAATTTATGCCTACTACACTGATTTTTACCCACAATTAAAATGCTTTAGTCCCTAAAGATAGTAAAAATGAAAAAGACCAACCTCTTCATCAGTGAGAAGATTGACATCGATTAGTTTGTGGCTGTAAGGCAAGAGTGTCATATCTTCAAAACCAAGAAATCCCAAACCTTGGAAATTATGTTTCAGAGTTTTGTTGACGACACGAACAATATTTTCCAACCGAATCCCGAATGCATTGTCTTCATAATAGCCGGGCTCTATATATACAATTAATAATTTAAATAATTATTTTGTTTTTCTTTAGATAGTGTTCAAGTACCCACTGACCATGGGTCAAACGGTCATATGGCAAAATTGTAGTTGAAATAAGGGGTGGGCAGGGCAAAAAGGGCAAAACTGTAAAGCCTGTTCCATTTTAAAATTTTGAAATTTGAAAAAAATCTACCATTTTATTACCATTTTCCCCCTTTTGCCAAGTGACCGGGTAAAAGGTGGGCAAAATTAAACACTGTCTTTAATGTTACTATTATTACAATTCTTTAACAAATAATATGTACCATTTGAAGTAAACATGTTTTCTCTGAGACCTTGGTCATCAGCAGAGAATCTAAATGAAATAGAACTTGGCCCTTCGTGAACGTTCAGATAGGATCCGATGCCATGCCCTGTGCCGTGGGCGTAATCAAGACCAACATTCCACAAAGCCTGTCTTGCAAAGGAATCCAAACGATGGCCAACCAATTTATTAGGGAATATTGCACGAGCTAAAGCGATTTGTCCTTTTAGAACTCTCGTGTAGCATTCTATCTGGTGTGCAGTCGGGGTTCCAAAATGAATTGTTCGGGTGATATCCGTTGTTCCATCTCTAAAATCATTATTTCAATTGGACAAATTAAAATTGAATCACATTTTACATACATAATCAAACATGGGTATAAACTTACTTGTATAAACCACCGGAATCAAGTAGGTACATGTCTTCCTTTCCAAACATTGTATTTGTTTCTGTTGTTGGCATGTAGTGAATGATGGCACCATTTTCTCCCGTGGCAGATATTGTCGTAAAGCTCAAATCCATAAAATTTTCTCGTTGTCTGAGATTTGTAAAATTAGAGGGTTAATTTTCAAGTGATGATTAAGGATAGCATAATGTGATTGAGTGATGAAAGATGAATCACAAAAA
>JABASC010002993.1:0-15542 GCA_019776185.1 Plutomurus gul
CCCCCCCCCCCCTCAATTGAGTCCTGAGGGCTCATTCTCGTACGTCATTTAGGCTCGCTTAAAGTTAGGAAATCCTAAGCCAATAATTACTAATTGCAAATAAATCCTAAGCCGAAATTATACGGGGATTGCCTCATTTTATAATCCACATCAAATGAAGTCTTGCAAGCCAAATCTGTAAAATTAACCAACAAGCAAGCATCCATTAATTATGATGACAACATGAGGGTGGGGGGTAGTTCCAATGTCGTCAATTGTCATCAATAGGGGAGGAGGGTTGCTCTGGTGTCATCAGTCATCAAAAACCTTAAGGGGCGAAGGGGTGCGGTCGCTCTCGTGAAAAAAATTCAATTTGAAAAAGGAAATAATAACTGCGAAAAATGCCTAAATTTCATATTTATGTGAATCCTGTGAACATCTGCAGCAAAATACAGTTTTCGTGTATTGGTCTCGTCCCCCCCCCTCCCCGAAAATTTTTCTAGATCCGCCACTCGTAACAGCCCATTACTTTGGGTTTTACGTCGAAAATTGAATGAACGCACCAAATTGCTACCTGTGTATTAACGTACATACGATGTAGTCATTGTGCACTATTTTTGAAGTGCTGTGTGTGGAGTGGTTCTTCACGTTCAGCGATTGAACTTTAACATTTTGGACACTGATTTTAATATCATTAAAATCATTGTATCTTAAAATATTATTCGAACTTAACTTCCAATTGCCAAAATTTTTTGCATTAAGACGATGACAGCAGGGGGGCTATCAATTGTCATCCAAGGGGGAGAATTGTCATCCAAGGGGGAGGGGGTGTTAAAAATTTTGCATTTTTTTCAACATAATTATTGGACGGCCCCCAACCCAGCATTTTATCAGTATAAGATATAATGTAAATTATCTAATTGTCCAGCAGTGGCGTGATCTGAAGGGACCCCGTAGGGCATTTCTTTAGAAATTGGCTTTTCTTGAAAAATGTCAATTGAAATACTTGACCTGTCTTTGACCTTAGTGAATTCGAATTTTCCAATTTCCTCTAAATTATCGAAGGGGAATGTTGTTTGGCACAGGTATACCAAATTTGAACGAAATCCATCTAAACATAAATTTATTTGAATAAATTAGCCCAAGAGCTAAAAATTGATTCCCCCTAGGGAATCCTTTTTAAAGTGAAAGCTTCTATTGTTTCTTCTAATATGGCCAACAATCGACTGAGACACAAAAAAGTTTTAAGAAATCACACCCTTTTCCCCTCGCTATCCTCTAAAACTCAAGCTCATAATTCCATATAATCCTTCGCATATATTTTATCCTTAACGAAAATTCTCACCTATCTACAGGGTGACCATCTGTCCCCCTTTGAGAGGACCAGTCCCCTTTTCGAAAAAGTGTCCCCCATCATACCCACACAATGCACAATGTCCCCCTTTGGCCAGCTTAGAGGAAAGTTTTGCTAAATGTAATGGAATTCCCAAAACTTTGGACTACACAGAGAATGCAAATAAAGAATCTGTAAATTTATCTCTCCCTACTCCCAATTTTCTTTAGATAAATTTCACAAACTTTCCTTTCAAAATGTGATTTATGTACTTATTTTATGTGACTTTGACCAAAAAATGTCGACCTTCCGGCCGAATTCCTTCTGTTCGGTCCTTGTTCCTAAAGAGTAGTAATTGGGAAAAGTTCATTATAACAAGACAAGGAGACATTTTCAAGAGCTCTCCGGTTTTGGAATTTCAACAACATAATATATAGGCATGTAGTGGGTCCCCACACTGATTCCAGGACAGCTTATCCTAGACCGTTTTATCGCCGCCGATATATAGTATTTTGCCTTTCACGTGCGATATCTTGCTGCATTAGCTTTTTTTGCCGATGGAAGTTATGCAAATATCAAGGGTTTTGAATAAATTCTGCAGATGCCATTCTACATTCAATATAAGGACGTTTTAAAACTTTTCATCAACTATTTCGAATAAAATACTCGCAATAAGTTGTGCACGCAATAATTTTTACTCGCACTAAGTTGTCCACGCAATAATTTTTACTCGCAATAAGTTGTCCTAAGCAATGTAATGTCCCATGCAATAAAGTTTCCAAACGCTTTGCGGTGAAAATCGCGATAAAGTGTTCGGATACCCATGGGATACCCCCACACTGGTTTAACCACACCGGCTAGAGTAACTAAAATAGCAATGTTCAACCTGCAGGAAAACAAAATTTTAGATTTTGACGTCATTTTGAGGTTCAATATTGCTCAGAATACCAATTATACTAGAAAAGTTTGAAACCCGCCAAATTCTGTTTTCGGTGTTTGGCGGGTAAAAAAACCGCCCATAATGGGACAACGTGCTCTTCGGATTCGGACAGAGGAGATAAAAACGCCCGCACATGTTTTTCAAATTTTCAAAAATTATGGATTCTGAGGTCTTTTGAAAAAAAGGCAGGGAAAACTGTAAGAAAATTCAAGCTAATGCATGGGGAGATCGCCGAATTGTGCACCCTATGCCAACATACTTTAATATGTTGATCTTCGGAGCACTCTAAACAATATTGAATGGGGAAGTAATTGAGTTGCGTCTGCATACCAAGTTTGAATAAACGGATGAAAAGCGGCGGAGAAAAAGTGTAGAGAAACCGAAATCCGGTGTTTTGCGCCCTATACTATACCTTACCCAACCCGACCCACCTTTAAGTGTTTTCTTTTTGTTACCAACCGATTTTGCTTGACCTGGCGCAGTTTAAAAATAAAGAATTACAAAAATTCAAAACACCGATGTAGTCTGCGTATTTGCGTTCGATAGCTTTTATGGACATCGAGCTTCTCTAGTGTGTTGAATATTTGTTTACATTCATCCTTTCTGTACATCAAAAGACCTTTCTGATGTTATCCTTGCGATTCAACGCGCTAAACTTGGAAGTAACCTCTATATTATTTTGGTTTGTTGAACAGCAAATTCTCAACTCAAAAGTGACGAGAAGACGTCAGCTCAGCTCTAATTGTAAGTAGTTATCTAGAAATTTCTTTCATCACAAAACGATAGTTGGTGATCGTATGTGCTTGTGTGTTCTATGGAAATAAAGACTGTTGACTGTAAGTTGAAAGAAAAGATTTATTATTTAAAAAATTATTCTTCGTCCTTGCTTGTAGATTAACTTCATTTTTGTCATTTATGATTTAGGATCGTTGGTTGTTGGTGTTGGTATACGGGTTTTCGTCTTTCGTAATTGGTCATTGGTAATAATAGGTAGTTGATGGTTGAGCATTAGATGTTAGATAAACGCAAAATAAACATGTAGTGGATTTCCCTCTCACCTTTGGTCATTACTCACAAATATTTCACATGGATTCATTTTCTATTGTAATATTTTGCAGTAGTCATTTTTTATTTTCATTTTGATAGGTGCCTTACTGATTCCTTTTCAGAATGAAACAACGTTGTCTTACGTGTGATTTTTTACATTTTTAACACAAAGTTGGTCTAAACAATCTATTTAAATAAACATAATGTCAAATATTGAGCATGCATTTACTTCACTGCAGATATTTACAAAAAAGCAATATTTTTCGGTTATATTCACTACTATTTATAATTATCAGTTTAGTTGTTAGTGAAAAGATTTTTTTTGCACTGTGACTGTGTGTAGTCTGTCATCTGTGTGTGGCAAATATTATGTGATATCATTGTTCAATTAATAAATTGAACCTTTTTTCTTCACCAGGATAAAATCAAATGGAACAGGTTTCTGCAACACCGACTGTAGTCAGAAGGAGATCTTGTACCACCACATTAAAAAATAAATACGATTCAATGTAAGTTAATTAATTTGATTTTATGTGTTTGAATCACGTCTTAGGTTGTAGTAGCAAATATTATCATGTTTGTACTACTTAGTACAACTGACAATTAGAATAACATCAATATGTTTAAGCTATCATTTTAATTAGTCATTTGTCAGGCAGTTCCGGGCCCTACAGCCGAAAGGGCGCAAAGATATAGTTTTGACAGGGATAATTAACAAAGTTATGTAGAAAATGGGCGAAGGTCTTAGGTTATAGTTTCGCCACGATTTTAATATTGTACACAAGTTATTGCCATACATTCCCACCTATAGGTCGCCAGGGGGGTGCTGCAGGTCATTTTGGGTACTTTTTAGGGGGTACCTAAGAAACTGCGCTAGTGCGCTAGGTCGAACAAATGTATTGTCATTCAAATTCTCAAAGCTTCATTTGAGATGAGAAATTTGACATACAATTTTGGTAGAAGTAATCGAAAATGAGTACATAAATCACATTTTGGAAGGAAGGTATGCGAATTTTGTACTAAAACTTCCGAAAAAAGTGCCGCAGGCGAAATTTTTTAGTGTTTTCGGCAAAAATCGGTTGTATCTAGTGCTTACCTAAATTTCGAGGGGGTAGGGGGGTTGAACACGTAAAACCCTAACCTAGATCCGCCCTTGCCAACCAGCAAATAGGGTACCCCATTGCCGGTTGACTCTAAGGCCGCAAGCAGCCGTGGGGGGGGGGGGGGGGGTGAGGGGGGGGGGGGGGTGACCGGCGAGGACCATGGTGGGAAACTATGGTTGTTGCACACTGGGAATTATGCTTTAATTTTTTATTGAACTTGGCAAGTGAATTCTATGTGTTCCTCCAGTTCTGTATTTGCCTAATTTCCCTTTTTTGACAGTAACATGTGTTGACGTTGACATTCATATGTATGAATAAATTGAATTGCTTAAACAGGGCAGCCTCGCAGTTACTTTCACCTATAATAATGTTACATAGGATTGTAATTCCAGAGGATTCCATTCGCATGATGGATGACATGGTAAGAAGCAATTTGAGTTTATATTGACAGAAAATATTTTGAAGTTGAAATACTGTTTGCATTTCAGATTTTGTCTGGCTGTGATCCTTGTCTCATGGATGACATCGAAGCCACAGTCTCAAGGCTAATAGAAAGCTGGAACAATTACGCTGATTATTATCCACATCACATAAAAGATTGTGATCAAGTTTTGGACAAATTGTCCAGGTAGTATTTTCATAACATATGCGTGCTCGAGGGATGATACCACTGGACCAACTAATTAAAAACCACAAATTAAAGCATTCACCACATGTCAATGCTTCAAACGTATTGGCGTGAAAAGCTTTAGCAATTTAATCTTGACACGTATTTATTATAGTGTTGTAAATGTATTACAACAATTTTTTATGTCAAGGCTTTCTAAGCTGATTACGCATTGAATTTTCATCATCAGTGAATTACAAGGTATACTATTTTTGATGTAATTTGTTAATCCAACAGAATTTTTTTCATTTAGTTAATTAAAAATATATCACCATATGGAAATAATAACGACTTTCCGACAATAATTTATAATTATTATAAGGTGACCAATGTTCTTCAACAAACCTTAACAACCAGTATATGGTTTGTTGAAGAACATTGTATGGTGACTATACTACATCAATGCTAAGTGAAGTTACTAATCTTATGGTAAACATTATCTAATCCATGATGTCAACCATGATGTGATGTTAAACTTCAATGTGAATGCTCTATATCTCTATAGAAAATGCTATTAGTGTCGACAAAGATTGTAAATATGTCAACGCTTTGTATATTAATACTTTTGGGTCAAATATGTCAACATGCACATTGTGGTGGTGGTGAATCCATCGGTTGTCGGAACTCGGGTCGTTTGTTATGACTGGCATACCAATAAGCATTTGTTATTTGCACTGGACAATTTATTTGAAATCTAATTTTCGTTTTGAACGATTGAATGGATTAGAATAACATCTAAAGTTGTTTTCAACGGAAAATTTACGAAAATGGTCCAACTGGAAACCAAATTTAATTTAAAAACAAGTGTTCAATCATGTGGATTCAAGTTAGAGAATGCGTCCCCCTCCATGTCGTTTTGTCTGGCGTTCGCCGATTTGGTACCAGAACCGTGGTCAACGTTTGTTAAGCTTTCGCCCTCACACACGAAAGAAGGTAAAAATCCTCAGATTATAGACATTGTAGCTGCTGTGAACTCTAACAGTGTTCTATTTTTGTTTTACCAGATATGGACAATTTATGGAACACAGAAGGCTGGCTTCTACTGGAGGAACGGTTGGATGTATTGCTGTCTTCAAAGCTTTTTGATCAAGCAACAATGATACTGGAGTTACTTCTAATGAAAGGAATACAATGGCACTATGAAAATGAGACTACAATTTCTAACGATGTGGTGTGCTTTAATCCGTTTTATTTTGACCTGGATAAGCTCAAACAGTATATACTCCTGTACGTGATGTTATGGAGTCGAAATTGTGCCAACATAAAAGTTAGTTTGGTATCTATATAAAAAGAACAACATGGACACATTTAATCTGAAAACATGACCAGCTATGAATCATTGATCTGTTATTTAGGTAATTGAACATGTAAGCACGACCTTTGTCAGTGACATGGTTTTGAAATTACTCGCTGAATCTGAAAATCCCAATGAAGAACACCGCCTGTTTCCTAAACTACGGGAATGGAAGAAAATTAAAAAGATTACTTCACAATTCGTTAAGACATGCGTTTGGGTTTCATTGAAACGTCCTAATTCCGACTTAAAAGCCTTACGAGTCTTGCTTCAAGTTTGGATGAACGACTTGAGCGATGGGAGAGACCTAGCAACCAATGTAAATGTAACAGTAGATTCTATTTTAGCCCGCATTAATGATGTAAGCTCTTCCGCGTACATTTACGTCCTTGGTGATACGATAAAGAATGATAAGGTAAGACAACCAAACGTTTTTACACTCGTAAACTTAATGAACCGTTTGTTAATTTCCTTACTGGGGGAAAGGAAGACTGGTTCAGCAAAATTAGGTGTGCTGTCAAGAGACACTGAACCTGTACCTAAACGTTTTAGACAAACTCAATCGCATGTGACCGCCTTTCTCTTTCGTTTTAGCCAATTTATGAGAATATTTCGTAGAAATAATTTTATCTACACGTTACTTGAGGTTTAAACAGAAAGTTGATTTATGCAATCACCATTTCGTTTACCATGTCTTTATTACGAATTAAGGGTGCTCCAGATTACTGCCTGTTATCTTCTATATTGCAAGTGAGCTATCGAATCGATTTCATTGAAAATATGTGTGAACGTAGAAAGACATTATGTTAGCTAATGGGATTTCGCACTCTTGTTTGGCTGTTGATCTCACCTTGTGCATGATGCCTAAAATTATGGCTTTTACGGAACCTGCAGGGAAAATCTAAAATAGTTTTCCTTGCAGTCTCTGGGGTAAATGTTCACATTGTTCATGTGTAATCAAAAGTAAGTCACCCAAAACGACGATTGGATGTCTTTGACATTTTCAAGAGATTTTCTGGCACTGTGGTTTAGTCTTTAGTCTGAACTTCCTGTGCAGTAGTTTAATTTCGGACTCGGTTTTATTTGGCCTGAATCCGCTGTACTTGACAACTTTAAATTTGAATATCCCCTTTATACTCAAGAATTTGGTTAGAAATACAAATTTTTAAGCTTGCGTGAGCAGTTTTTACAGAAAAAGATTAAAAAATTTCGTTTGGACACCTTTCTAACCGTTTTCAGTTAATCTGCAACTGCATGTGCTGTTAACAACGGGTTTCCGGTGTGAGCTTTTTTAATGGCTTTCATTTTTCTAGTTTCATGGATTTTCAGAATCTACTTATTTCGAAATGTATCTGTAGATTTTTGTTTTCGTACATGCATCCCCGTAATATTGAAGTGCTACCATAGATTATAACGTCAACTTTTAAGAACGTTATTTGATAGTACTTCAGTTTTTCCATTATAATTTGTCCAATATTTGCGATGAAAATATACACTACCCCGTAAAGCAGGAAATTCCACTTCAGAAAAGTATTCACACCAAATTTCAAAGGTGAATGTGGATGCATAATTTGAGAATTCGTCAAGCATATTTAACCTTTTATTGAAAGTCATTGCACTGAAATGAATCAATTGAAAAATACCTATTTTGACCGATAACATTCTCTGCTTTCTGTTTCTCAGATGGACTTGACTGACGAAATTGCTAAAACCAAATACGTTGAAATTTATATTCGCGCGATTTCTTTAGATATTAAGCTTTTGGAAGTGCACAGTGCAGCCGCAGGAGTTAACAAAGAACACATCAAGGACTGTCAAAAATCGTTGTCTCGTAATTACGTTCATCTAGCCGACCATTTTGGAAACTTCCCTAACACATCATTTCAATGTTTATTAACGGCGCATTCATTGTACCCTCAAGAGTGTTTGTATAGCCGCCTGTTTCCAGACTCTTCTAGTTCAGAAAACTTAGTTGTAGATCATTGGCAGACTGACAGTGCGGAAAAACTCGGATTAAGTTCTTTATTGTACGAAGATTTAAATGCTATTATAAACGTTCCTAGATTTAAAGCTATTTGTTCCTGGGCATCCACAGAGGAGCTCAAAAGTTTTTGCAAGAAGTTAATTGACAGTGGTGGCGAACTATTCACTGACACTAAGTTGGAGTACATTAATACTGACTTTAAGAAGTTTAAAAACTTGAAATCATCCACGTCATATGATGATTACATTGAAAAGGGCTATGCTCCGGGAGACTTACCGAAGAATGGACAGGTATCAGATGTTGAGTCAGAATTCCAGGGCGACAATGTGGATGTTGTTGTTCATGAACGAAAAAGACGGGGGCGACCTCCATCCAACCCTCAGACTAAACGATTGAAAATAGATGGACTTGGGGTTAGTATTTGGTCACCACACACTTTTTCTTGGTTAGCATTGAAAATTTATGTCCTACATATTTATTGTAATCAAATAATTTTTTTCGCAGCAGGCAAACAACACCGGACTCGTACCATATTCTGACGATTCTTCAAGTTCTCTAGAAGATTTTAATCATTTCCACAACACCTTGCGTACCCACCGAAAATCACCTACTATAATTGACCCTAAGCAGAAACAAAGGTTGATTGAAGAGTCACTGAAAAGACTGACTCGATTTGTGGAAATTGAAGAAATTAAATATCAGAACTCCTTAGTTGAACCGGTTGTAATTGAAATAGTTAATAATATGGTGAATGAAGTGGCTGGCCCTATTTCAAATAATCAAGTGCTAGATGTCAAGGATCCAATTAAAAACTTTGCAAAAGAAGCACCTGACAAACAGGCTTCCACAGAAGAAGCAACTGATAATCAGACTTTAGCAAAAAAGGTGTTTGTAACCCGACAGAATGGATTTGTTCATACCAAGCTACCACAGGGGAAATTATTCAAATCACCTGGCGAACAATTAGTTGAAGTACCAGAGACATCAACACTGGAGGCTGTGGAGATAGATTCAGTGGAATCATTGGTGGAAAAAATAACTGGATTACCGATGGATAAAGAATTGACCGAACCACGTGATGTAGATAAACAGAATTCGTCTAAACCACAACAGCAAAGACCCTCGCATAAACCACATGACAGAGTTCCTGCTTTGGTGAAATTGTCTACATTAATTCCACAGAAGGTGTGTACAAAGGCACCAGCTAACCCAATGGAGAAATTTCCCGATACATTATCAACCATTGAATTGCTGGAACAACCAAATAAAAGGTCTGCCACGTCACTGGCAAAAGAATTGTCGAATCCAGGGCTGGCTGCATCACCGAACAATAGAGTAGTCAAGGTATCAGAAGCAATCGGTAAATGTAAAAGGAAACAAATTGAAAACAAATATCTCCAAAGCCAAATACAAGAGTTTCTTGGGCCAAGCTTTAAAAAACCTCCAGACTTTAATCTTTCAAGGAGCAAAGTACAGTATGTCAATGTGCTGGATGTCAGTCAAAAACAGTTGACTTTCAACAAAACGCAGACAATTTTAAATAAATCCCCCAATAAGATGGAGGTGGGTAAAAACCAAGAACTTGTCCATTTCAACAATCCAAATACAGCTGGAAGTTTGAATGTCAGTGGAACTGAAAACGATTTGAATATCATTAAAATTAAAGAAGAAAGGAGTGCCTTGGGAAACGAAGAAGACTTGGATGTCAATACAAGTCAAGTCAATTGTGATACCAGGAAAATCATTGGTTTGAATGTTACTACAATGAAAAACAATTTGAATGACATTACGAGGTCTGAAAACGAAGCAAGCAGAAGCCCCATTAACTCCCCTGAGCTGCTTAAACATGTGAATGCCATCACAAGTCCAGAAAACAGTTTGGGTGTCAACAAAAGCCAATACAATCTTCTGGGGGGGAATTTCGCAGAAAATTTGGATATAAACAAAAATCTTGAAAATATTGTGGGAAACAAACTTGCAGAAAATTTAGATTTAATCGAAATTGTGGAGCCTTTGGATGTCAGCAGATGCCAAGAAAATTTAGATATGTTTAATTATGCCAGTGAAAATCACTTGGAAGTTATTCCTACGCAAGACAAATTGGATGTCGGTAAAAGTCAAGCAAGTATTACTGCCAATGAAAATCTAGAAAGTTTGATTGAAACTGAAAGTCAGCAAGTTATAATAGTCAACGAAAGTCACGAAAGCTTGTCCCACAATGAGAATCATGAAAGCTTGTCCCACAATGAAAATCATGAAAGTTTGTCCCACAATGAAAATCATGAAAATTTGTCCCACACTGAAAGCCATGAAAGCTTGCCCCATAGTGAAAGTCATGACGACTTGTCCCACATTGAAAGTCATGAAGACTTGTCCCACATTGAAAGTCATGAAGACTTGTCCCACATTGAAAGTCATGAAGACTTGTCCCACATTGAAAGTCAGGAAAACTTGTCCCACATTGAAAGTCATGAAGACTTGTCCCACAATGAAGGTCGAGAAAACTTGATCCACAACGAAAATCAAGAAAGTTTGTCCCACAATGAAAATCATGAAAATGGAAATAAATATCGAGAAATTTTGGTTGCGTGTAGAAATAAAGAAAAAAAATTGCACATTTGTAAAAGCCTCCAAAAGGATTTCCATACAATTGCGGACGTTAATAATAGACAAGAAAACGTAAGTCTTTCTGACAGTCAAGAAGGAAAAGATATCAGTACAACAGAAGTCTATTTGGAATCTGGTAGCATCAAAGAAAATTCAATTGTAAACTCAAGTCCATCTGCTTCAGATATTTGTAAACTGTCTGAGAATTCCGATTCTATTAAAGATCAACCCAATGCGAATGTCAGTAAAGCACATGATAATTTGGATACCAGTGAAAATATCGTCGAATTTCATGCTTGCAGAACGAAAGAAAATGTGGATTATATTAGCAAGTATCAAGCTGACCCCAACATAAGTGAGCGGCAAAAAGAGAATTTGAATGTGAGCGAGCAGCAAGAGAATTTCGAAATTGAAAAAAAATGTATAGTTTCTACACCAAATACTACAGTAGTACCTAATACACGTTTGAGCAGCGACAAAAGCAATATAATGTTGAACGTCAACACAAAACCGCAGTCAAAACAAAACATTCCAATGAAACTTAAACGAGTGTCGAAAAGAACTCAGAATATCATGAGATTACCGGGTAGGACGATTGAATGCATCACTTTGAATTCTGATAGTGAAGAAGAATCTCAAAAACTGGATTTACAATGCAATAGACCAACAAATACAGTAGCCGATATTATTGTTGCCAAAACAGATCTAGATAATGTCTCAGATGTTCTAGATGCGGGAACAGAACTGGTCTCTGTATCAGTGGTAAACAAAAATGATGACAGTTCACATTCAGCTATAATCAGTATTGCACGGAATGTTAGAAGCGATGGAGAAATACCGAGAAAGAATGCTTTGGAAATTGAAAATTTCGTTGCCAAAGACATGATTTGCACATGTACCAATAATAATATCACTCCTTCTGTACCAGAGGAGTCAAAAAGTATTCCAGTAGGTGAACATGACGTAGTCAATCATATTCCTGCTAAGACTGGTGAGAACCAGGAGGACGATGTAATCGATGAAATTACGAAACAGATGGAAGAGATATTTGGTACTGAAGAAGATTCGACCAAACCTCCGCCAAATACTAACAATAAAAGTAATGTACTCGAGCCAGAACCAAGAGAAGAGATATTTGGTATTGGAGAAGAAGAAGATTCCACCGAACCTCCGCCAAATAGCAACAAAAGTAATGTAAGAGAGCCTGAATCAAGACAGAGTAGTATTGCCATTCCTGAAAAGATTCCAAGAATCATTCTTGAAAGACTGAGCGTGGATTTCATAAATGCTCATTTGAATCCAATGAAAACTGCTAGTAAGGGTTGCGCAGCAAACTTAAAACAAACTATGAATAATTCGTTCATTTTGAGTCCCAAACGAACTCGGATGTCTCTAAAACGTTTGCACCAGGAATCAACTAGAAATATTGGTGAAATCCCAATTTTTGCTGTACAGAAAGTCGTCGGTACTGCTGATACTCCAACAGACGAAGTAGTACACCTCCCTAAAGAAAACGAAAGTCCGATAAATCAGTTTTCTGATTTTAAAAATAAACTATCCCCAGCATTCAAAATTCCTAAGAAATCTTCCGAAGATAATTCTGTCCCTGAAAAGGTGAAAAAAGTCAAGACCACTAAATTAAAGTCACCTCTAAATTACTTTAAAACTAGGAACAAGTCTTACAAGGCTGTGCCCCATGTAATGAAAACAAAATATAGTCCACTTGGTGACACGGATGACGTGACACAAAGAAAAGAAGACAGCCAAGAATTTAGTGCTCCTCTTACCATTTCGGTCGACGAGGTGCCAACAGAGATGTTGCCACAACTAAATCTTCCTTCTCCTATTTGCAGTGTCAATTCTTTTCCACCATCGCTCGAAGCATATGATCCTACGAATCCGGGATATGAACGGACTAAGTAGTGGCAGAACACATTAAAGTACACAAGTGAATAAATGTGATGTTGGCCATCGCATTGTGATGAGTGTTTTCCTAATCTTCTGTATATATCGGAGCAATCGTAGCTACGTTTGTAATATAGTGTACATCTGACAACTGATGCAATCTAGTTATACGCTAAAGTACATTAAATATTTGAACTCTTTTCTTTTGAATACTTGTAAAACGTTTAATTATATTTGTACTGACAAAACAGCTAATGTAGAGTTTAATATTGGATGTGTTTCGTACCTTAACTACGTTTTACCGAGACTGTGGTTTTAAATATTTGTGTTTACTAAACGGTTTTTAATTGCCATTACCGTTTTATTAGATCTTAGTTAGTAGTGTAAGACTTGAATGCAAATTGGATATCGATTTGCTGCCCATTGAACATGTGAAAATAGAAAATGTAGTAATCGTAATCATCAAAAAATGTATGTATGTTTGATTGTACATATGTGTCACAAAAAATTACGTTTAGTGCAGAGCAATAATATCTGTTTCTAGAACTACTTAGTCGATTCTGCGGAAAAGAGGGTATTACAGTTATTTAACTCTGTCGTCTATTTTTATGGACAGGAATAATATAATTAAATACATTCAGCACTATATAGATTTGTATTTTTAATAAAACAAAGCTCTTAGGATATTGTTTTACATACATACGAGTACGTCGTAAAAAGTGAAAGATAAATATTAAAAAATTGTCAGTTTGTTGACGAATTTAATGTTGTCTTTTAGTGTAAACCAATATACAATCATTTTACTGCTCCTCTCGAACTAATAAATTGTGTTCATTATACCTTACGTATGATTACAGTTTGTATTCATTATGCATACCTCGCGGATTTAGATGAATCCTATTGTTAGTTTCACCAAATGTACATGGTTGATATACATAAAAAGTTATGAATTTAGTTGCTACCTACAAATATTTTTGCAAAATGCGGAAATTTTAATTACATAGTAGAAGATATGCCACATGTCAGTCGAGACAGCTACTAAGGAGGATGATTCCCAGTAACTGATTCTGAAGACAATTAAGCTACTTCAATAATGTGTATTATTTTCGAGATACGGATTCGTCTATCTTTAATTATTTCTTAATCTCAAACTCACAAAAACAAGTCACAATGTAATAAACGGTGGACTAACAGTTTTGGTAAATTACGTTACACGAAAGGTAGCAATGATCTAGCAATAAGCAGATTTTGTAGAATGGGTATAGAGGTAAGTGCACGGTGCACGGAACCAGGGGAAACAGGGGCTACCCATTACTCATGAAGAAGCCTGAAGAAGAAACTGTGCTCCTTATACAACCAATCAAGAAGCACGTATAGTACGCTTCCACGCATCCACTGTACTATTTTTCGTAGCATGAAAATGAGAATATTCCGTTTTACTCTGGAAAACGCAGGTTTTTAGTGTTGGTATGGTATGCCGGTGTGATGGGAAGGGGTAGCTCTCACACTGAAAAGGGTTGTTACCCTGTTTAATTGATTGTAGAGTACAAACTTGGAAAGATTATCAAAGTCGAGAAGCAGGTTTTTCTCACTATTCTTACGAAATCGTGTCTTGTCAATTATGTCTTAAACAAACAACATATTCCATTGTAAATATGACTTACTGACAGCGAAAGATGAATTTCAATAGGTTACTGCGAAATCTTTAAAATCATACTACTATAACTGATGTAACAACAGTCGAGACGAGGTAATCGAAGATTCAATAATTAACAGGTGAGATAAAAAAACAAAGTTTTCATGGCGTGAATCTTCATACATGTATTTATTTTCAAATATTTCTAATGGCATTTTCGTTTCAATTTTTATAAGTTGCCATTTGCAAATATATTTGGTCTTATTATCTTTCAAATGATATAAAGAATAACAATTGTCTAATACACGTTCATGGAATAGAAGTGGCAATTTGACGCGGAGACTGCCCTTGTAATTTGATAAAATGTAGGTAATTAACAATTAAACGCATCGAAACTTCTGTAACCCTTTCCATCTCAATGAAATCGTATGTACACGAAGACAGCCTAGTTGTGAAAGAGAAATGGCACAGCTCATTTCGTACTCTATCTATGCTTACCTGTTCTTTATTGCATGCTTTTAATGTGAATTCAAGCTCGCGTGGATAAGTACAGATTACTATTATGATATTTCAGAATGTTTTCAATTTAGTCGTGGCGCTAACACTTGGCCAATTCTTTTCTTCGCATTTCGCTGATAAATAGGACTCATTTCTTCAAATCCTACCTTCCAGATGACGCGTTAATGTAGCTTGCTAAAAGGACGACCGACGATGTGCACGTGTAACTGGTGGAACCCGTATGCAATCAAGATTGACTTCACGCAGAAATCAATAATTTCTCATCTTTAAACTAAATTTGCATATTAATACGAATGTCAAGATGTCTGTTTGACCATGCCAATAAAACAAAACTCTGAACGGAACATTGTAATGTTAATCCTACCTTATTCTCATTTGAGCACATAAACCAAATCAGTCCACAATACATAAGCTAAATGAGAAGCTCCATAAGCTATCAAGCACAAACTACATCGGTATCTTGAAATTTTTCAATTCTTTATTTTTACACTGCGCCAGGTCAAGCAAAACCGGTTGGTAACAAAAAAA
>JABASC010002994.1:0-15535 GCA_019776185.1 Plutomurus gul
TATCGTTACTTCGTAACATATAACTCGTTCAAGAATACGCAATATATCATGTGCACGTAGACAGGCTATATATTATTAATTGTATTAAGATTGATGGGAAATAGAAAGTGAAAAGAATCTTTTACATATTATGTTGTCAATCACTCACTCATTGTCAGTCGTACAGAACGTGTAACCTTTTCTAGATAAAAATTTACATTGTTATGCTTACGCTCCTTAAAGTGGTTAAAAGGTAATAGATGTAATAATAATATTGTAATATGAACACTGGTAGTTGATAGTTGATGAATCTTGTATCATCATCCACTTTAGGTTCTTACACTTGACACTGATACGAAGTCAGTACTACTTTCAATCTAAAGCATTCTTTACCCCAAGCCTCAACCACACATCAACGGTAATTCAATTTCAATTATTTAGCATTTTATGGATAGTTAGGAAATATGAAAAATACCGAGCTATGCAGTGGTGGGTCATTACAATAATACAAACATGTACATACTACAACACATACATGTAATACAGAAAAAAAATTACAAATGAAGTAATTTTGTAAATACTATTATTGCTTTACTGTTCTAAAACGTAATTTTTAAGAGTAGTATGGTGTAGGTATATATTTAGGTACATACATATACATAAATAGATACGAATATTGTCTGTACAACAGTTGGTGAAGTCATAGTTATTAAATAAACTAGCACAAGAACCACAACCGCAACTAATTCCGTAGCACTGAACATCGTTAGTGATCATCATAAAGGGTGCATAATTACTGCAATAAAAAAGCATATACCAACATGCCATCATTATTTAATTACGGCCAAAGCCTCCAGTTACAACATGCTATAAATCAGGGTAGTTCAATCAGTATAAGTACTTAATCACAATCACACAATCTCTCAACAATTCAAACTTGCAACTGGATTCCTATGATAAATTGGTTCAACATGGTACACGTACAAATTGTATTGTTAAGATTTGTACATAATATTATGTACATGGTCACTTCGACACATGTCAAATGTTGTGATTCCTTCACATTCCATCATTTCCAATACGAGATTTAGTTCATTTTCATTCTTTGTTGTGTAAAAATTCGATTCATTCCGATGCGATGTTCAAATAAAGTATATTATGCATAGGTACCTTGTTCCCCAAACCTTCCGTATATCAGCGTTCATTCTTTTATCTCAAAATTCACATCACCCGTGTCCAAAACACAGAACACACCATTTTAAAACTATTGTAACTTTAATTTCAACCCAAGCCCATACATATTTCCTCTTTATATGTAGCTTTCATAACTCACAACATCCAATTACCAAAATCATACATATACTCTGTAAAACAAGTGCCTCAAAACTCAATGAATGTTCAAATTGTTGAGCAATCTCTCAAAATGACATCATCAGCTCATTTACATTTTGTAAAAAACATGGCGGGCTTTGCATAAATAATGTAATTTTATGCTGGTTGATTATTATACATTGGTGTGACAACAATAAGCTCGTAAGTCACTCCATGCTGCATTTCAGATCCTCCAAAGGATTACGAGAGCTCAAGTCATACAGCGACGAAACCTATTCTTCTTACTTTAGTAGACTAGAAACTTTACCGAGTAAGATTGCATCATTTATGTAAGTGAACAAAAGTCTACTTATGGTAGTGAGGAGGTGTGCCGGACACGAGTGGCGTAGCGGCTTTAGGGGCTCAAGCCCACCCCAGGGAGTTGCATTGCATATGTATTGTGCAATGCACACTAGGTTAAACTAAAAAACTAAAAGAAATATCAGTGCAATTTTTCTAGAAAAAGTATGCAGTTTGCATATTTGAGGATTCAAATTAAGATATGAACAATCATTGAACAAGTCCATGTTATTGAATACAGACCGTTCCTACATCATCGAGTCTCATAAGTTGTCATAAGTAGTTCATTTTCATAGCTACAAATATTCATTACACCTGTCGCTTTACATTTGGTTATGTGGTAACGGTCTGCATTCAATTACATGGACTTTGTCATTATTTTGATCGCTTTGAATTGGATTTTTTTTGCGTTGCGTTGGATCTTTGTGTAATGTTCAATGGTCCTTTTTGGCATTGGATAAAGAACCGGATACCAAAATACCGTTAAATTATGAATATGTAATTTTTATGAATTCATTCTGAAAACAATATGCATTTAATAGTACAATAAATATTTGACCAAGTTAAGTATGTCCTCTCCATCTCCAAGAGAAATCTGAGGCTACTCCACTGCCGTACACCACAGTGACATTTCGCTGGCAAATTCTATTATTCTTCAATGCACTTCCTGGCCTACATGTTCATGCTTGGGTTGTTTACACAATCTGCATCTCTAGTTCTAACGTCGTTATTATAAATATATAAATATGTAGGTCTGTCGTCTTAAGTGATTTTCACAGAAAAGTATTCTGTGTTTGTCATGAGTTAGATTTAGATTGTGTGTTTGTGCATGCCTCTGTGTACATATATGATTTCGTGCCAGATACATTTAGTAACATGCAGTCTGTGTACAACAACTGACTGACGACAAGTGAGTAAAATGAATGAGACTCTATACTAAAACATGTTGTACGAGGCAAGATGAAGAGTGAGTGATGAGATTCATTATTCCTATCTAGTATTCATGAACCTATGGAACGGTGGACTCGACCGACTGATTCTGAGTGAATACAGCACAGTGAAGTACACAAATACTACAAAGATAGAAGATAGTTCTCCTGCAAGTTTCCTCTGTCACATTGACACAATGAACAGAACGAGATTTCGTACTCAATAGCTCGCCTTTCATTTCAAGTTCAAGAGATGCGGCGATGAGACAAGAAATTAAGGTTCACTGAGATTGTTAACACAGCGCACGTAATGTAACTGCCATAAAACAAGCGTAACCAGCTCGCAGCCGTCAGAGGACCAGCACAAAAACTGATCAGTCTATTTATTTAATCTCTCTACTCCAAATGCCTATTATGCATACGTTATAACTTGAAACTTGTAAGCACTTGCAAAAGTTGAAATCTAAAGAATACAGAACAACAGACGAATCTAAAATTACATCTATTAAAACCAGGCCTACAATACACGCAATAATTATATATACTTGAACTCAACAAGCAAATACCTTGTAAATGCAAGTTCGGAACAGCAGTAACATAACTTCAATTCTACTTTGGCTGTGTAATTGGGCGTACGATTAGCATGATGTCCATAACAGTCTACTTTATTATTATAGGATTACCATTAAGATCCGCTACATTACTACATTGGACACAATAAGAAGTATGAGGAAAGAATGAGAACATAACATTATTCGATGATCTAGTCCTGACAATGGTGGTTGATTTTTAGTCGTTCGATATCGAGTCAGCGGTAGTAGACAGTATGCAAGTAGTAGAACACTATAACAGACAAATCATGATTAGCTCAACCACTTTGGTTTTGCACTCATAACAGATATTGTACACCTGTACAATTAAAAGGACTGCCCAATAAAAGACAACATCTTTATATGTACATACATACATACATAGCAGCAGTAGTGGTAGTGTGTGCAGTCTTAATATTTGTATCAGTAGCGAGATTTTCAGGTCAGAAGAAAATAGAAAGTTATGTAGGTACATATGTTATAGAGTGTAGCCGTTGAATGCAATGCTTCGCCGTCCGTAGTCGTCAGTTCAACCTCTTCGTCAGATTTTCAGTTTGCGCTATTCCACTCACACTCTACCTATGTCTCTGCTGATAACAGTATGCATCTCTGCAGGTAGTACGAATGGGTGAACAAAGCAAAAGCAACCCCTTTTAATCTTAATTATGAGCAGAGCTTGTTGAGCGAACACTATGTAATGTAACATAATGTAAGTAGATGCACGTATGATCCCACTAAACTATCTTACCAACTGCTGATTACTGTTCATACAAGATTGCAGTCTCTATATTTAATACTCACATGTCAGTATGTAGTTGTAGTAGTGTTTTCGAGTGAGCCATCGGAATTCCAACGCTGTAAACGTGTGTTCGATCCACTACATTTTAGGATTGATGTTGCAGTGAATGCAGTGTGGGTGCTGCACTGTGCTAATAATAATAACAACAAGTTCTTGTCTGAATCTCGTCTTAATTCGAACAAAGTATTATATTGGTTCGCAGTTCGCATTCAGTTCTTCACTCACTATCTCAATATCATTCATTCAACAACAAGCTAACAGCATCTACTTACTATGCAATGCAATCACAGTTTTCCCTGTGCATTCGTGAGACCTACTTACCTGTAAAGTGATGAAAAGTTTGTGTACTATTATTGTTGTGTCTGTATATACAAATACTCAGTGCTTATCGCAAACGTGCAGACGGAATCTGACGGAAGAAGTGAAACAACCTGATCTCGTGTGTTAAAAGAACGTGCACAAAATTCCCTAAAAAAAGAACAATGTGATGTACTCGTCTTCATTCCACATTCTTCAAATATCAGACCATGAAGGAAGATTGACGACATTTCGTATTCATAAATCACATTCAATTTTTGCATTTTTCTACTTTTTCGTGTTTTACTAAATTTTAAACATGAAATACCTCAAAAGTTCAATTTTACACACGATTTTGGTCTTAGTGGCAATACTACTAAGCAGTGATATTTTTACAACTAAAGTACAATGTGCAGTAACGACTTACAGAGTCTACAGAGAAATTAGAGATCCACGTGAGTTATCAGAACAATCTGATCAAAGTGAAAACGAAAGTGAGCCATACCTTGATCCGTGGCTTCCGATTTCTAAGGAGATAACGCTAAACGAGGATGGTAGCACTAATATGACCTTGACACATGTAGTCAGACCAAGACGACGCCGGGTCAAAGGGCGCAGAAGGTACCACACGGCAACACCGCGCTCAATGTCAACGTCAACTTCGATGTCCATGTCAGTCGTCGTGAATAGAGTCAGCAATAACGGTAGCACTGCGGAAGTTACCTTTTCCAATTCAACCGACAGCAATGAAAGCTTATCAGACTCGTCATTTTCGTCACCCACCATACTAACGATAGAACCAGAGCCACAGAATTCTACACCCAACATAGAAGATTTACATGTGATTTTTAATGATTCTTTGGTAGAACAAAATATCTCCTTAACTGAGGAAATGGACAATAACACTCAGAGCGACAGCAGTGATACGACGAGTACAAGTGAATCGCAAAAAATGGCTATTTTGCACTCAACATTTTTAGATCTATTCTCTCCTCTCAGTCTGGCATTGAACCAAACACAGAATGAGGACAGAGGGACGAATGTGTCCGACACGGATATGTATGATCATCTTATGCAATTTCAAGATAACGATACGGATTTGCATATAAGTGAAAGTTCGAATCCTTATGTAAACTCATCCACGCCCATTTCAACAGAACTGCAAAAATCGTTGGAATTCCAATATCTACATCCTATTCTCAATACAGATAATGTGATTACGGATGCTGAGCAGAAAATTCCTGATAACAAAACTGTGCACATAGAAAATAAATTGGCTAACACTCTCGCAGAGACACCCATATCTCACGAAGTGCGAACTAGTCCAGGACACATTAAGAAAAAACATCCCCTGCTCAACCAAGATTCAATTATTTCCTCTAGAGTCCCAGTTTCTAAGAATGGGCCGACAGTTGACGTGCAGTACGTTTTACCCACTACCACCAAACCAATCGAAGAAACTACAAAGACTGCAAGTGGTGTGTGGAAGCCAACGACAATAATTAACTCTGTCAGGATTGATGAATTTCTGCAGCCTCAGAATGACATTAAATCCGCTCTGGAAAACCCCCGAGAGAGTGATATCAAAGAGGATAATGATTTTAGTAAAGGCGGAAAAGGATTTACTGTGATTCTTCCAAAGGATTTTACAAGGTTGGAAAACGGTGAACCATCTACAACATTGAGAACATTCGGGATGGAGTATCCCTCTGAAAAAAATCGCCAGCTAGATGTACCGGAACAAACGATAGAACAGCAAAAACAACTGAGTGAGTATGAACTTCTCCAGGAATTGTTGAAAATCGAGAAGACACTATCTGAAATAAATGGATCACCATCTGAACGCACCCCTGCTGCGTCCAGTGAAGCAGAACAACAGCCTTTCTTAACGTCACAAATGAATGAGAATGAGCTGAAGAATTTATTACAGCTTTCGTTTCTGGATTCTGTATTAAATCCTTCAACCACAACAACTACAACAACCACTACTACTACAAAAGCACCTATTGTCGTGAGCCAAAAGTCGAGAGATAAAGGAAGTGTGGGCTTATCAGATTCAGATTTGAGATCGATCTATTACATGCTCGAGAGAATGGTTGTTAATGCGTCGTCTACCACTGCCCCACCACCAACAACCACCACCACAACAAAGAAGAAAAGTTTACTGCCCGTGTTTCCATCATTGGATAATCTTTTCAACTTTACACCCTTGTCTACCTCGACGGAAGTTCCTTCATTAGAGAATTTTTTCAACCTTTTACAACCTTCCGACCCATTAAATCAAGGAAAAAGGAACGTAATCTCTAGTCCTAGTCCTGTATACAAACACCTCAATGTTATTAACATAAATTCAGATGGTCAGCAACAGCAGTCAAATGCGTCCCCGGGAGCGAGGAATCTGGATGGCACAGCTAAAATCGCCACTAGTGCAACAACTGTTACTGCGCCCGCGCTACCCCTGAACAACAAAGCCGCTGCGGACAACTCGTTGGATTTGTTAACTCAGCTAATTAACCTAAGTTTGGCTGCTGAAAGTGCTAACCTCGCCAATAAACAAACACCGAGAGCTACACAAGCGCCGCAACAGTCGTCGCTGGATTTGTTATCTTTATTGTCCAATGGGAACCTGGGTGCATTGGGAAGTGCAGGCGCCTTAGGAGCATTGAATACGGCCCCAGTCACTGCAGCGCCGCCCACACAACAACAATCACAGTCCGAACTGCTGAACATTTTTGGTAACCAAACTCCTCCGAAACCCAATGGTCTTTACTATTGGTTAGATTTGAACGCATTTTTAGGAGGAGACCCAACTGCAGACCCATCAGCGGGAATCAGACCAAAATTGGGACAAAAAGATCATTTTGTAAAAGTGAAACGATAAAATGTCTTTTATACATAAGTGTGATGACCCTTATGTGGATTTTAGTCTTTCTTTTTAAGTCAAATGAGTCTCACTTCTTCACAGTTTTGTGATAACGCGCATGGAATATGAGGCTAACAATGACATTGTGTTAACGCTTTTAATGTTCCACTCGCTTACAAAAAAGAAACGAAAGCGTGCTGTATAACGAACGATATTCGTGAAAGTTCCAACAATATCACTTGTTGTACTTATTAGTACAATTTGTGGGTTTGGAGAGCGATAACGATTGTCTCAAGAAAGAAATAGTGATTGCTTACATAAATATGTGCATACTAAACTCTCTTCTTAACTATTGTATTGATAGTGCTGAAGAAAACAAATTGAGTATTTATTTAAATGTTCTCAAAAACAGAGAATTGAGCGAGAGTACCTTATTGTTAGTACCTTTAGTAAAGCACACATATTGGAGTGTGTGAGTCAAATTAGCTAGAAAAGCTAACATTCCATCATGTTGGTTATTAATTTATTGATTTAGTTTTTAACGACGTTGGAATCCCCCCAAGCTCCAAACACTAATTATATGTATCTTATGTCCAGGATATTTGCCCCGTTTCAGTTCAGCATTTACGGTACATTATAACGATAGTCCCAAAATGTATGTAGTTATATCTTAATACTACAGAGCAATTCCTTTGTCCGCTGTTTGAATGAATCCCAGCTACACGATGGGATTCGTGTATACTCAAGCAAGTAACAAATAGTGGCAAGGCAAATGCAGATCTTGCTATCCAGATTTCATGCTGGTAACGCAATACAACACTAAACTTTATCTTGTACTTTGTGTTATAATAAAGGAGTGAATATGCTTAAAGTGCGTCCGTGCGTTAACGAAATTATTATCATAGATGGGAATTTAAATGCAACGAATTTGTGTGAAAAACAAATTCTACGGTCATTTATTTAAATATCTGGGCTGACTTACCTAACACGATGTGCCTACATGTATTGTACAAACAAATGTATATCATAGTTCATAGGGCTTTGTAACCAATTAATTAGTTAGTAAAGTTTAACCGTGTTTATATTGAAGATGTTTAGTGTGTAAGTCCAATAAGAATAAATTTGTGTACCCATGTAGTACGTTTTATTTATTTATAACTTTTGAATTTTACACATTGTCTTAGGGTTACGTTGTGAAATTGTGAATGAATCTATTCTGCCTCAGCATCATATTTAATTCGGTGCGTCTGGAGTCATTGTTACTATCTGTTATTCATTAGTGTCACTGATTTTTTAACTTTCGAATATCATGATAGCCTATTTATTAGTTCCATTTCCATATGATAGCAAACACATTTTACAAATGTACAAACTGGACAAACGTAGACACTAACGTGTTATCTGACTGCATGTGCATAGTATAGATTATTGAAAACACAAAAGCGATGCTTTATGTTTAATAGTTATTTAAATGGAGCACACGAGGAAGGCATACGTTTATCAGCTCATAAAGCAAAACAAAGGACTTTATGCCCATGACTAAACACTAGTCTAGTAATATAGGCAATAATAATGCATGTAATGTGATGAAGATTTGTTGTTCGTCTGAGTTTGCCGAAATTTGGTTACTGATTGATATGGACGGGGGATTACAAGAAAAGTTTACACAAAATATCACACACAGTTTGCCCTTGTGAATAAGTCACGGTAATGGGTTCCCTCATACGTATACACTTGTATTAGTACCAGTGTCATTTCATGTATTACCTCCGTTCCAAGTAGGCACTTTGGCCAAAAAAGTCCCCTTTAAGTCGCCTTTTTTGTTCTTGAAATTATTTTTCAAATGTTATCAAAATTATATTTAAAAAATATTAATGAGATTTCCGCCAAAACAACCTGTTTTGTGCTTGAATATATTTTTTAATTTTATTACTCAACAGAAATCCTCAATAAAGACCGGGTGGTCGAAACGTCGGAATTGTGTAACTATACTTATACAAATATAAATAAATGTGAAATTCATCGGAACATTGGCTTTCTTCTGCGCAACTTTACGGTGAGCTCATTTCCTAAGAATTCTCTAACACATCAAACACTGTGCCTCCAAAACATACTCAAGAGAGAACGATTTTATTTACACAATAAATCACTGTCACACAATTGTGATTGCCTTAAAGACACAGTATACCTACAGCTTAATAGAGAAAATAACTTTCTTACGTGTATCAAAACGGCAAATTAAAAAGCAATTTAAAACTTTTATCTTGGAAATAATTATATCGAACTTACCCAATTGTACAGAAGAACCCGCGTAGTTGTCGTTCCCGTTCATTCCTTACACAGATACCTGTGTGCAAGTTATTCGACTACCAATTCAAGTTAGCGTATTAGCAACAATTAATAATACAATTAAAATTAGTATTAGAAACAATGAAAACCACAAATGTTGACACTGCTGGTTCTTGTAGAATTTCAATCTACATGTGCCGCCGTATGATTTCAAGGTTCAGAGATAGAACTCAAATGCATGTAAACCCTGAGAAATGAAACCGGGGCGGTAAGCAAAGCACGATTCGCTTCAAAAGCCATCGCATCAGACGGGACGAACAACCCTAATAAGTGATCCGACGGTGACAGGTTAGTGTGAATTTCTATAAATTCTTTTTTAAAGGTAGTAATACACTTGTACTACCGTCTTGTTCACACATACACATTGCATAAATTCTGAACCAATTCTAATGTTCTTTGTGTTGCTGGTTGTGTTGCAGTAGTTGCAGTGATTAGTGATACACTAAGTATTAGTATAACAATAAGCTTTTACTGTTTACTCATGGTAGGAATCTGCTTATTTAAAAAATGCAAAAGACCTAATTTCGAATATTTACAAGGTTGGGTTGAATAAGTAATAATTTCGCATTTATATGTATTTCATATTGAAGTGCATTTAGCATTGAGAATTGAGGCAATCCCGATTTCGAAACCACTTCAATTTCGTTGTGTTTTGATCATGTAAAGATAGAAATAACATTGAGTTTGGATGGGTGCTGGGGTGCACTATTATATTTCACTTGAACCATGGAGTTATTGTTTATTTAATGTTACGTTGCAGAAAGGTCAAAGGTGCTCGGAGCGAAGGAGCGATTTTAAAACGCATTACGACAAAATCTATCTCAAATTATGCACTCACAACAACATGCACATAGGATGACTTCGGCCAACCCTACTAATACAAGTCATAATATGCAAATGACACCAACTTCTTATGGAAATCAAGTTCCAATGTCAACGGCAGATTCAAACGCAGGACCGGTCTCACATAACTCTACTATTCAACAGCAGCCACCCCCTACACAGCAGCAGCAACAATCGAAAGAATTAAATGCTGGCACTTTATGTAGATTGGGACAAGAAACTGTTCATGAAATCATTGCAAGAATGTTAGATGTCTTCACCACATTTAAAACTGTTCAGGTTACTATCTTCAATTATTTCCCATAAATGTATTATTCTCCTCCAGCAGCCATAGCTATATTACTGTGGTTGCGTCGTCCTCAAATTAATTTTTCTAATATATGACACCACACTTGTGGGAGGCTAAATTATTTGTAATCTAATCCTTACCCGTGTAACTTGATTACCTCGAAACATATCCTCATATTCAGTATTATAACAAACTTCTGTTTTTGCGGGTACAGCCACCTGATGGTAAGGCAGCAATGGACAAAAAGGCAAAGTTCCAAGAAACGCTGAGAAATATCCGGGCGAATTTCAAGAGACTGAGAGTTATATACGAAAAAATAGAGGACAATTTTCCTACAAAGCCCCAAGAGGTAATGTTTATTAGGTACATGCCACATAATGTTACAGCTTTTATAGGGAAATTACATCAATGAGGTATCTAAAATTATTTCTATTCAGTAAATGCGTATCAAATAATTGTAGAATTGGGTAAATATTAAAAGTTAATTTCTATTTGTATACATTTAATTAGAATTACATTAGGTAAATAACAACTACGAAAGTAAAATATTAGCAAGTTTTGTCTTATTACTTTTAGCATTTTGTTGCTTACATGTGAGTGTGTGTGTGTGTGTGTGTACTTATTTTAGGTATTGATCGATAGTTTCTTTAACATCATATTTTATTGTATCCATTGTACGGTAAATGCTCTTCAATTCCCAGCTTTATTGTAGATAAAAATTTCTGGAGTTTTTAAATGTTCACTGACTTTATGCAAAACACAAACCAGTTGATATTAATACCATTTTATAGAGATTGCATGTTTTCAATGAATCTTACCAGTATTCATTTACCAGTCCAAACAAATTTACCACTCAATGTTTAAATAATATTAATTCTTTGGTACATTACAGAATCGTGAAAAATTAGATTACTCGTTACTAACTTGTGAAGAAAAGAAAAATACAGAAGCATATCGACTCGCCATGGAAGAGTACAAAGAAATAATGGATGTAAGTGTTTACAACTAATTTTAACTTTTGGTATAATTTAATCAAACACAACGTAATTATTTCAAATGAAAATTGCAGCAAGTAGTGATGAGGAACCGTCACCTAAAAGATACAATCGACCATCTGAGGCAGATCATATGGGATGTAAATACAATGCTTTCAATGCGAAAGGAATGAATCAGATGCCGACTAACGAGAGAAAAGTATTTTTTAGATGCATAGAAACGAATTTTACACGAGTGCATCGTTTTAAGGTACCCTGGTATCTCCTATTCTAATTTGTGTAATTTAATGTTGGTTACATGAAAGGAGTTTTTGAGAATGTTTAAAATAAATGAAAGATTTCTCAAGTTTAATGAAGTTTTCAAAATAAAAATAAAGTAATACTTATGCCTACACTATGAAAAAGTTAATCACTTAGAATACGGTGGTGGAGCACTAGTATTAGTACTATTAGTAGTTTCTGAAACGGGGGGCAGATGATTAGTGGCCTCCGTTGACGCTTCGGCTAAAAACTGTTTCATTTGTTCGTCAGATAAGTCTGGTCCACGACCAATCAAATAGTATGTCATCAGTTGACCCTTTCCTTTGACATTCACAAGTCCTCTTTGCTCAAAATTGTATCCATAGATTCGCAATATGCGATACGTTTCTTCCGTTACCTTTGAAGAATTATAAACCATTGTTCAAATACTTAACATCATTCCAATACACTACATAGTTTTCATAAATGTATTCAATGCTCACTTGTATACATCCAGCTTTCCCAGTGCTTTCCATTCTAGATGCAACGTTAACCGAATTTCCCCAAATATCCTTAAAATAAAGAGTAAAAGTGAAGTTACTAATATAGATTCATTTTATAAATAATTTTTATAATTTTTTTATAATTATAAGAAAATTTTTCGTACATAGTGCGGCTTACTCGCTCCTATTACCCCCCCTGTAGCAGGGCCGTTGTTGATGCCCATTTTCAAGACGAAATGATTGAAACTTTGCTCATTTATGCTAGTCAAAGCTCTTTTGAGTTCAAATGCAAACTCCACTAGTAACTGTAAAATGAAATATTTAAAAAAAAATCTATAGATGCTTTCGTTGGAGAATGTGCACTAAATCTAGAAGTGGTAATCGATTGAATTGTGAGTTATATTATTATTTAGTTATTATTTAATTAAAATCTTGTGTGCCCAACTTGATAATTGATAAAAACTTACCGACAAATGTGACCATCTCTGCTTAATTGGCTCGTCCGACTAAAAATATTAAACGATTGGCATTATTAGTTATCCAACAACTGTATTCGTTTAAGTGAAAGTTTGGGTGAAAGTCTGGGTGTGAATTATATTATATAGGAGTAATAATAATAATGCAGTACTTTAGCTTGTTTTGACGGATTTAATCCAGATGCAGCCATGTATGTTGACCCGATAGTCTTTATTTTAATGATGTTGTCAGAAAATTTGGGCAACTCCAACAGCTGTATCAGGCGCAACAAAACACGTTATTAATATATGTAGATAAATCCCAGTGTGCTCTAATTCAATGACTGTGTATTATGAATTAACGTCATACCGCATCAAAGTCTGAAATTACTTCATTTAAAAACCGTAAACACTCTAGGCCCTGGTTATTAACTGTCTCTTCCGAATAGAAATCTGTAAATAAAAATTAGTATTGTTATCTAGCACAAATTAAGTACTACATATGTATTTTTGTTCAAAAGTTTAACCTGAAAAATTGGGCATTGATGCAAACAGAATCCCTACTTCAGAGTAACTTTGACTGTACAATTCCTCATGTTTACGTTTTCTTGCCCCCAGAAAGTGAGATGCCACATGTTGCGGCAAAATATTGTATACCTGAAAAAATGCATATAATTTATGCTTTCAGAATTCAGATTAATCTCTCGTAGAACTACAAATTCTGGAAAATTAAGATTTTAAATGTTTAGATCTATTAGTTGTTTATCATCATTACTAGAGCTTCATTTTTCTGCCTTAGCTGAGTAGCACGTTCCCGTTGTTGCTCCACCTCAGTCTTCCACAGGAAGAGAACTCTTGACGATTTCTCCAACTATGTACATGATACATATATGTGTTAATTAAATATTTAACCTCACGAGACTTTCATGAATGCAGTAATGAGTCAATAACAACAATTTGTAATTTCTCTTACCCGTCGATTCAACGTAAAGAGTACAAGGAAAACAACTCCAAGGAATACAGTGAGATACCACACTTCAGGAATAAGGCTAAAATAATTTTAACCATACATCACTTACATCAAAAGGAAAGATTGTAAGCTTATTTTTTGTAAAAGTGTCTTGTCCATTTTACTTACTCAGTTCCGCCATGAAAACTTAAGGTTTCAGAGCATTGGACAGCATCTTTGACAGGGCTCAAGGAAATAAAAAGAATATGTGCCACCACAACAATAAGAATGGATAAAGATTTCAACCAGGACAACGGATGAGCCAACAAGGTGATTGACATGAGAAAAAACGAACAGAAAATGAACGCGTACGCTGGATAAACACAACCTAGACGGGAGAATGGTCTGGATGAAGTTTTGGGCAATACTAAAGGGGGCTGAATTTCAGTGTCTTCATCTTCAAATATTGTTGAGTTAGCACATTGTCTCCCTGTGTCTATACAAGGGTCCTGGTCATACAGGAAACGAGAAGGTTGAATAATTTTTTATTGCATTTTGCTTATTAATCTTAAAATACCATTGGAAAAACACTGGCAGTTACCAAAAAGATGAGATTAGCAGCAGTGAGAACAAGCATGGTAGCGGTCGTGATAATTCGCCTAGCCCACAACTTTGATTTGGATTCGGGTGAACAAAGAGAATTGAAAAAGTTCAGAGTAACTGAAAACGACTGCAACATGACAAAAGTTTGGATTGCATTAATTCAATTCGTATGTAAATATGTATTAATAATGAATTTAGAATTTTACTACAAGACTCATCCCAACATCATCCAACAAGTGAAATTTAGTCTATGGTTATAATTCAAACTAGGTCATCCGTATCTTTACGAGCAATTTGATTCCCGATTAAAATACTTGGCTATTTAAGAGCGAAAAAATTACCTTCGACTCAGCTTTCACTGCAGAGTTATTCCATGAAGACAGACAACTGAGAAATAGGAGTAAGACTAGGCCTATTATAGCCGTTACTAGTATTAATGCCCCAAACGAGATTACGAAAAACGTTGCAATAGCTATTGCTAAAAGAGCGAGGGGGCATGCCAAAGACGATATCCCTGCATACGGTTCTTTGTGAACAGTGAACTCACTTTCCTTCACTTTGTCTTGAAAGCTTAGTGTAAGCTATAAAAATATCAATATTGTCGGGATTATGACTATGACCTATGACTTTACAGAAAAATTATTTACCTTGGTGCCGAAAAAGGAGCAAAGAATTTCACGAACCAAGTTATTTATCACTTACCCATTGAGTTTGACGAGAAAGATCTCTGCAAAACCAAATTGTATATATGCAGTTTCAATCATTAGGATTATAGTATAATGTCTTTGTTAATATGTACAGTTCGCATTTCATACTTGTATCCGTCTCTTGACAATAGTTCCTCCTTCAGGCGTTGGCTGTAATTTTCCAGTTCAGATGCTTTTCTCGGAACATGGTTTTCCTCGGCCGCGCTCTATTAATAAATTATAAGATGCAGCGTTATACATTTTGTTATTTGGAGTAGTATAGTAATTAATTCTTTTGTAGTACAATTCGTTTTCTGTAAATAGAACACTAAGAGGAGGGACGTAAAGAAGTTTTCTAAGAACGTGCAATTAGTTTTATGAAGCTTATCTCACGTTTGAGTCTTCAGCAAATGTGGAATTGAGATCAGAAGGCATGTCTTTTGTAACTAAATCATCCGGCTGCAATTCTCCATTTTCCGTTATGGCCGTTGTGTT
>JABASC010002995.1:0-15532 GCA_019776185.1 Plutomurus gul
AATGTCAAATATTTGATTTCGACCAGAATTGAGTCTAGTGACTGCTAAGTGACTACGAATTTGTAAGAACCAAAGTCTAGGTTAGTATAATTGTTCATCAGTATGTTTGATTGTGCCTTTATGTAGAGTTAACGATTCTGGCAAGATCAGCGTATCGTGCGTTTTAATTAAACTACATTCCTTAGCTTTGGGCCACATATTTACATAAGGCACATATTTACTTGTATGCTTGACAAAGTATGTTGTTGCAACATAATTCACTTATTTATTATTAGTGCTTACACTATTCTGAAGTCTCCTAGACGCACGATACATTTTCGAGTGATTCAAATAATTTTCAAACTGAAACTAAGTATAATTAACAATATTCTTGCCTAGTTTTAACACAGTTGATTACCTAAATAGTTGTATTATTTAGTACGCTATTTAGGAGAGTTAATCTCGGAATCCTGCTTAATTTTAATATTTCAAGCAAGCTAGTTTTATTTTTATTGCAAACTGAAAATGTTTTAAAGAATTGCATAAGTTACCGACTCGTCCTACATATATGACACTATTTCATGAAATTATACGTACTTATATAGAATTAGTTTAGAATGCGTACAGTGTATTTAAACCATACAAACAAACTAAAAGGGTAATTCATAGCTTGAAACGATTCGCAGGATCTCTGCTTATATTTGGTGGAAGCAAATGGTGAAGATGAAGATCGAATTTGTGACGACGCAATTAACTTGGTTCGTCAATGTATCCAAGATAAAGTGAGCAATTTCAAAATTTTTATTTGAGTACGTGTATTTGTACTCTATTACTCAAGCGTTTCAATTTTGCAGATATTTTCGGAAAACCAGGATCAAATTTGTGTTTCAAGAAGTGATTTGGACCAAGAATACGAGTTTGATGCACCAGGGTGGGAATCTCTTAAACGTGTCGAAAAAACTTTGCGCAGACCTATATCGGGTGTTGGAAATACATTTGAGACACTTATGACTGCTGTGCAGTCATTGTCCGTTCAAGCAACGTAAATGAAATTTTAATTGTAGCTTTGTAAGTTGCGCATATGAATGGAGCATGTGTACAAGCTTTAATGTTGCACAAGAATGTTTAGAATTGAAATATTTTTCCTTTGAAAATGCCCAATCTTATCTCGCTTCACCCATACTTTGTTAAATGGCTTCCATTTCTTTGAATTTCAGGGAGGATGTATATGAAAAAATTAAGATTGTGTTTTTCAGCAACTTACGGAACTGCGAACTGAAAAATGATGAAATGGAGGATTTAAGAGAAAAATTGGATACTGAAAACATATTCTTCTCTTTAGTGTAAGTATTATATCACATTTTCACAAGCGTTTTGTACTAAGTTTTAAATTTTGAGCCCTGTGCTGACGATTGGCGGACAGGGCGAGGCAACAAACCGTGTTGCTCTATGAGGAATTTAAACTAGACATTGTTGCAAATATTTGGTAGCGTATATTCCTAAATTTGTTTAACAAGCTTAAGCTATGTATGTAATTTAGATTTTATATATGCTATGTTGTAGTTAAAACTTACAATTGAAGTTCAACATTCAATTTGTAGTTTTAATGCAAAAACATACCTAGCATACTTTTAGTGCAAAAATACGCCTATCAATAAGTCAATAAAGTGAAAATTGTTGCTTTAATAGGTTACCTGATGAAGTAAGCAGAGATGATGTTCAAAAACGCAATGCAGAAATCATAAAAGTTGCCCTGGACTCTGTAAGTATAATTTTAAATATGCATTTTTGTCATATAATTTTTGAGGTTACTCTAGCCAATTTCTGTTTGCCAGAGCGAATTTGTTGTTCTAACGACATATGAGGAAGCCCACTGCCAAATAGCCAATACATGCACAAAAAAGCCCGTTCGTCCTTTACCTTGGAATGCTTGCATGGAGATTGGAAATGACATTAAAATCAATGTTGGAGGTTATGTGGGGATTCGAAAGAATAAAGTCCAAGAATTGAGCAAGGGGTACTTAAAGGACGTTAAAAGTTCAATACCTAGTCAAGGAACCAGTTCCACTCGACTGCAACTTGGTGCTCCTGAGGAAGCCACTGCACAGACAGCAGTAGCCACTAGAGAATCCGACTCCAATGGAGCCTCTGTGAAGGAAGAAGTAGAGGCAGCAAAAAGCATCGTTCAGTCAGATACAACTTGGAAGGAGAATGATGGCACAATTGTGGATGAAGATAACGTAGGAAAAGGTCATTTCTACGGAGATAAACTCATTCCTTTTAATGGTGAGTTTGCAATTTTCCCAATTTATTTTGTTACCCAGCTTGCTTTTACTTAAGTCTCTATGTATTTCTACTTGGTTTTTATGAACCTGTTTGCCACAAATTTGAATGTGTCAAATATCATTTTTATAACAAAAACTTTTGAATAGAGCTTATAAATCTTATTTAACATTATCTTACTACTTTATTAACAGAACTTGAAAACAACGAAGCATACAAAAGCGGGGAAAAATGTTTAAAAATTTTGGTATTCTGTCCTGCGGAAATTATTAAGCCTTGTTATCTGTTGGGTGATGGAACAACCGAGTTTTATCCGAAGTTGGGAGACAGAGTAAGATTTACTTTAATCTTCTCACACATGCGGACAAGAGTGTGTAAAGACCAGAAAATTAGTACAATTAATGTAATGCCTCTGTTAAATGATCATTTGTTATTTATTTTTAGTGTTCCGAGCTTCTGTTTAACGCTTTGGTAAAGTCGACGCATGCAGCTCATAAAGTAGCAATTGCACGCAAAGTGTATCGAATGGATACGAAAGTCAGTTTGGGAATGCTATCACCGAACATTGAAAAGAAGGTAATTTAATGGTGCCATTTAATGAGCTGTTTGGGAAAATAATTAATGCGTGCAATACCATGTATGCGTGACTTGGTTTTTACAAGACAAGGAAAAGAACTTTGAAAGATACTAGAGTACCGTGAAAGTGAGCAGCCAGAGCTGGCTGCTCACACAATATTATTAATGATAAGATAGTAAGCCGATAATGGTTCGAAGTGAACTAGCAAAAATCAATTACTGATAAATTATTTTTGATAAACTGACACAATAATAAGTTAAACTGCCGAATCCATTACCAAATACCAAGGATAGAAACCTCGCTAATTTGCACTCCTCGTATGTTTTAAAAATAATTTAAAAATAATGTAATTAAATATGTTAAAACGTTGTATTTTCCAGTGTCTTACCTGGGTAGAATTATGTTACTCGGATGACATCTCCATTCCTGAGTTTCCAGTACTGGTAAATAATGAGGCATTAGAAGATGACGTGCTTGTTGAGAAAGATGCATTGATAGACGAACTTATCGCAAGTAAATCTTTGCCATTTCCTTTCAACCCATCAACAGGCCCGGTTGATCCAGCAGTGAAGACTATGCGAGATAATATTGCTTGCAAAATTCTTGGTGAACCCACTTTGGCGATTCGCAATCAGCAACAAAGTGGTATAGATGCGTATTTCAACAATTTGATGAAGAAAAATTCACATCGTGCTGTAGCTGACAAGTTAAATGTTATATTGCCATTGAAAGAGAACGTTGTTGACCAGGAGCGAGCGTCAGGTGTAAACATATTTAAAAAACGAGAGTTAAAAGTCGAAGAAACCGACCATTCAGAAGTGAAGAAAATTAAAGTTGAGGAAACTGTAGTTCCACCTCCAGACGAAGATGACGATGGTTTAAACGCTGATGATTTGGTAATCCGCATAAAATGCTTTAATGATATGATGATCTGCAGGGTTGCATTAAGTAGGTGTAATTGGAGATTTGCATGAATATTTCCTTTGTAAATTGCGAGCAACCTACGGTTTACTTTACCTCCGCAATATTCTGAGCATTTCACCCTGAAAGTCTGTTACTCTCCAATCACTGCACTGGAAATTGATTCAGTCTTGGAAACAATCTTGAACAAGATATTCAAGGAAATATGTACAAATTAATCTAAAGAAGTGAAATTAACATGTTTTTATTTTTTATGCAGCTGGATGATCTTTAAAAATAAAGTTCTGATTTATTTGTCCAACGTTGAAGAAAATACGTAGCAGATGCGAAGTGGAAACCGTCCGATTTAATAAATAAAATTTGTGCACCAAACAGTATTTTAAGAATTTTGAGTACTTCTAGTATTAAAGCAAAAGTATTCCATAGTAAATGAATTGTACCCATTATTTTGCTTTGTCCATATAGCATAGGTGATTCCATGTATAATTGGTTCTTGCTTTTATAAAAACATTCCTATTACATTTTTTGTAATTTATGATTTAAGAAGGTGCAAATAAAGATGTACCCCACAACTCCAAACTGTGTATGATTTGATACTTAATGCTCAAAAGTCGTTTATTTGCACATTCATTTGGCATACCAATGCACTATCCAAACCACATATATACTAAGGATAAATACATATCCTTAGTATATGTATGTCCAAACCATAGAGGTAAGTTTTACAACATGGTTTTTGTTTCAGAGAACAGTTTTGTAAAACGTCCAATTGCAGTCAAGTACAAATAAGTTAGTGCTATGAGTATGAAATGAGTCATGGATTTCTCTTAAAAGGGGAAAGGAGAAAGCGTGTCATGTCTTTTTTACCTTGCCACAAGTGTATCAAGTGTTGTGTTAAGACTTTCTTTAAACTGATTTCAATGTAATCTATCTTATTGTTAGATTGAAAGTTTCCACAATTTTTGGCTACAGTTTATGTTCATTGTAAGGAGTTGCTTCCTTGGGCAATCGAACATTTGGCCTACGTGGTCGTGGAATAACAACTAGAATTACTAAAACTCAAGAATAATATTCTTTTTCAGGATTCTGAGAAAATTCTTTACGCTTTCGATTTTGACCACACTATTATTCACTGCAACTCTGATGTGGAAGTGATGAAAATCATAGACCGTCCAATTCCAGATGATATTGCTAAGGTCTACAATGGTAAAAATTGGACAGAATATATGGATCAAATATTTAGCTTTCTCGCTTCAGAGGGAGTCACCATTGATGATATACGAGATTTTACTCGAAAATTGACAAGTACCTTTGGTATGTTGTTTAAGGCCTATGTAGACTACTTACTTGGGGAACTTTACAAATGCTAAGTAAGTCCCCTAAGCAAGCAGTCTAGATAGACCGTAACACTGGATGAACTTTTGAACTTTCATGATATTTGACTTTTTTCATGGTGCGTTTTGGTTATAAAATTAATTCAATAAAATGTTTAGGGATGGAGGAACTGATTAAGAAGATTAGTGAAACTCGACAAGCCAATCCAAATTCTTTGAAGTTGATGGTGATATCAGATGCCAATGATTTTTTTATTGAAAACTACTTTGATGGTGTAGCTATAAAACCTGACTGTATCATTACGAATCCCTCCGAGGTCACCCCAGAAGGTCGCTTGCGTGTTTTGCCTTATGAGCATCAAATCGCGTGTAAAATTTGCCCACCAAATCTGTGCAAAGGAGAAGCTCTACTGAAGTACTTATCGGAGCACGGTCCGTTTGATACGGTTGTGTATACTGGTGATGGTACGTTTACAATTTCTTTATAAACACAATTGTATGTACATACAATTCGGATTTCCGATGATGCCGTAAAATCGTATCCTAACCCATACCATGGTATTGACTAGGTAAAAACGACATTTGTCCGGTGAGCAAATTGGACGAAAGCGATTTTGTGTTTGTCCGCAAAGGTTATGGAATGGAAAAGCAGATTCAAAAAGGAGAAATTAGTGGTGAACCAGTCTTCATCAAAGCAAAACTTTATTTCTGGGAAAATGCAGAAACTATTCAAGAAGTTATGGGACTAAAGTGATCTCAATCAGCTCATCAGAAACTTTACTACAAACAAATCTTGTACAAATTCACATTTTAACAATTGGGGCAGCTATATCTACTTATCTATTAAACTCTTGTATGTCCAAGTATCACGTAGCAATCTAGCAATACCGAAATGTAATTCCGATGGCAATTGTCTATATATATGCAATTTTCGTAAGTGCCAACATTCTTTGAAACGCCAAATTTACAAATCAATAAATATGTTAATAAAGGGTTCTAATTCCTACTGTTCTCGTCTCAATTTTTTTCATTGTTTAATGGAAATTTGAATTTAGTATTCAATGTATCTAAATATAGTAAACCATGTCAATAACACATGAATGAGCATGATATTGGAAAATGTATTCGGTGAGTAGCTGTTAGGATTTATGATTATGTAAATTTTCCAGCGCGTCAATTTCAGTACGAATCATTAGATAGAAAATTTTTAGCATACCAGCATATCGTACATTTTGTAAGAGAAAAAGCATTTAGACTCAGGCCCTATCCGTTCTATCTTAACGAGCCTCACTCAGCCATTCGTTTCCTCTGCTTCCTTTGTTTTTTTTGAGTCGTGACCTTAGAACGAGAAGTGAAAGTGAAGAGAACTTCTACGATCTAAGGTCCTGATAGCCTCTTGCCTGAATACGCCACGGTCACAATATGATATTTTTGTCACATTAAAAAATAATAAACAAGAATTTTCACTGAAAAGTTTACAACAACAGATATATTACATAGTTATTTATAGAATTTTGCAAGAATCTATGCATTCTAATGTTATCAGAAGTGACTTTGACCCAGATCATTTCATTAACGAAAATGAAATTACTTATATAAAATATAAACTTATTGAATGTAAATTATTTAATAAAATGACTGAAACAGTAAACAAACAGTATATAAGCTGTTTCAGTCCTTTTAATGACAAAATAAATAAGGAAATAATCGGATAATTATCTACCGGTAAATGTGTTTTCAATTGTATGACTGTTACGTGTTACGAGAAACCCCAAAATCGTAAATATTTGTTCCTATGTATTTAAGCCTAAGGATCGGATAAACTCACATCGTTTATTAAATTACTATCGCATGAACCACATTGGGTGTGGTCCTATTTATCAACATTTTTTCACGTTTATCAGTTCATGGTTGAACAAATTATGTAATGATGCGAAGTGAATTTGTGAATTGAATAAAATAAACGTTAGACTGATGAAGTCTGGGTTAGGTTACCATAGATCATAGACTTGTTGTATCTCCATGACCGTGTTAGCAAAGAAAGTGTTTTTTGCTATTGAGATAAAATTGGAGCTACGTATATATACAAAGTATTGGTCAACATGTTCTTATTATATTCTAGTAATGAATCACTGTTTTATGCGGTACCATAAATTGCATTGTTCAAGATAATTGAATTATTCGTTAAATCAGTGTGAAATATGCTGTGCTCACACTTGTGCTTGGTATGCCTTAAGAAAACTTAATAAGGATTTTATTTCAAAAACATTTCATTTTATACAATTCACTTTTTCTAAATTATAGTGCTGCAAAAAGCCACCCGCCGCATATCTTTACGCATTTGATTTCGATCACACAATAATTGATCATAATTCCGACGCTGCCGTTATGGAAGTGATTACTAATCCCATTCCGGATGAGCTTCAGCATTATTTTAATGGCAATAACTGGGAAGATTACATGGAGAAGATATTTCGCTTTATTGCGTCTGAAGGAGCTTCCCTCGAAAAGATTGCCAACAGGATACGGCATTTGAAATTAAACGAAGGCAAGAAAGTAATTCAAAGTAAAGCAAAGCTATCATCTTTTGTCCAAAAATAGGCTGCAATTATTGAAAAAGCTTTTAAGTCTAAATCATGGAAAAAGGTCTGCTTTTCTGCTAATCAGCAGATCTTTTTCTATGAGTCTAAATGTGCGAACAGAACAGTACCAATGACAAGTTTATAAGTTTTAAAAGTATGATTTGCATCATGCTTTCATAACGACCTTTTATTTAACAACATCCAATCATATCGTTGAGATCCATAAATTGTCATTTTTTACATTTTTCTTTAAAAGTTTTAAGCTAATAATTACTTTGTATTATATTTGTTTCTGTACACGCAGGGATGGGTCACTTACTGCAGAGAATTGGATTATCACGTCTAAAAAAGCCAAAGTCCCAACTTCTAATCATATCTGATGCGAACAATTTCTTCATAGAGAGTTATTTCACTGGAATGAGACCTCCGCTGAAACCGGATTTTATCATTTCCAATCACGCCGAAAGATCTAGTGAAGGCTATCTTCAACTAACACCGTATGAAAGTCAAACAAACTGCCATTTTTGTCCCAAGAATCTATGCAAAGGTGCCGCTCTAATAAAACACATACAGAAAGAAGGACCTTTCAATCGAGTGTATTATACCGGCGATGGTGGAAATGATGTGTGTCCAGCCATGAAATTGGGTATAGATGATATAGTGTTTGTTCGTAAAGGATTCGCGATGGAAAAAATTTTAACTCATGGTATTTGGAAGGGCAGATTCATACGCATTAGAGCTCAAGTCATATTCTGGGACAATGCAGCAACCATTGAAGCAAATATGCAATTTTAGCAAACAACAAATCATACAATGCTAATGTACACCCTCCGCAATCTTACACGTAACAAACACACGCTTCAAATATTTGACTCTTTCATGCTCTACGAAAATAATGTAGTAAATTGATCTCAAAGAACAAAAGAGACATGTTGTACGTTTCCACATGAGTTGGTCAGTTCTTGTTCCATGTACTATTTTAGTAGATTCCCAAAATGTAACTCGCCAAAATTGGTGCTATTTAATTTCACCTGCTATTATTGGTAAAGAGTCCCATAAGGTACTAATAAAACAATTTTCTATTGGATAATCACAGAACACAACCCAATCAGTATTTTCAGTCAATCATAAAGTAATAAGGAACATGTGCAAAAGATCAAAAGTACAATCGTAAAACCACAAGCCAGAAAGTACATGGAAATTATTCAAACCACAAAAACTGAAATCAGAATTGATCAGTTCTTGTAACCATCACTTTGTGGTTGTCATATTGTGATGCTACGCCGAATGCCATAGAATTGACTATCAACATTTCCTCGTTTAGAAAGTTAAGTAAGTATTGCAAGACAATCTATGGTCCTTTGCATATGGCTGCAGCCATCATCAAGGGCAAAACGACACATAATCTGAATTGTAATTTTTGGCTTATTTTAACATATTGTACTTCATTTGACCTTTTCATACTTCATGGTTTTGTACTTTCCGCCTGTAACCCTTATATATTGTGTGGTTTCATGTGGATATGTACAAAACATTTTCATATCCCCTTCCACAAGAGTATTTCAAATTCAGTCATAGATATCTTCTCATCTCCATTTAAGTCTAATATCAAAAGGCGTTCCTGCACTTCGTCGGGTGACAACTTCTTGTTTGTTAACTTATAAAGGGCATACCCCAACTCCTCCTGTAAAGCCAATTTCAAATTATTTTTTACCAATTTATTTCAAGGGCATTAAGTGTAGAACAATAAGAGTTGAGTGAAAAAATAATTACATTAGAAATAAACCCATCCGTGTCTTCATCGAAGAATTCGTACGCGTCAATAAACTCTTCGTCTTTGTCCAGATACTTTTCTGTAAGGATTCCGTCTATCCAATTAATAAAATCATCGTCATCTGCCATTTCCAATAATTTAAATTCGACCAAAGAAATTGCATTATCTTTGTCTAAATCTAGAACTTTCAGCCTGGAAGAAACTTCAGATTCCGTTACGGTTCCTGTGTGAACACTGTGCATAATGTTTCTAAACGTTTCCTACTCGATCAACATGAAATTTATTTTTAAATTATTATTTACTAAAATTAGTCATAATCATAGATATATACATATTATTTGTAAGAATACTCACAAAATCAATGATATATTCATTGTTTATCATAGGATAAAATTTGTGGTCAAGAACGCGGTTTATGGCATTCAGTTTATCCGCTGACAGTGCAATAAAACCGTTATTGTCGTCGTCTAAACTATCAAATTGTTGTTGCAACTCTTCATCAGTTAAGAAGTAGACTTGGGGTTCTAGATAGTCTCTTAATTCCTTCTGCAGCAAAATACATTTACAAACATTAAGTCAAGAGCATTACGAGTTGTACCTTATAGCAGACGACAAATGAATTAGTTTGTTTTAAACTCGTGATTTTTGATAATTTCGCATACCGACGAAATGAGAGCATCCCCATTAGTGTCAATTTGTAGAAAAATAAAAGCCATCATTAGTGTAGCATTATTTTTTATTGATTCCAAATGGTCAATATTTCCTGATTCATCCACAATTTCGACGTATTCATTATTCAACTCAATTCCATCCTTATTAGTGCGAAAGTAGTCCGCAGCGGTGATTGTAAATTCACCGTAAGTTATCACACCATTTTTATCCGAGTCGAAATCATTTAGAGTAATATTCACAGTAAGCTCAAAAGTAAATTTCCGAGACATTTCCATTGCAAATTTCAGTTCATCCTTTATCAAAGTGTAAAAAGAAATAAGTAGCTAATCCCAATCAAAGACACGGTATGTTTGAGTGTGTAAGCGACATAAACAAAATCACAACATACCCACTCAATGATTTCATTTTTGTTTTTATCAAAAATATTGAAGGCCTTAATGGCGAGAATTAGTGACTGTTCAACTTCATCTTCAAGCGATGCAATTTGCATGTTTAACTTATCATTTACAACTGTCTCACTTTCGGTAAATTCGTCAATTTCATTATCTCCGAATAACGAAAACGTCTTCAGCCAGTCCACAATTTGCTCATTATCTGTAGGTGGATCCAGGAAAAATAGCTCAAGTTCTCGCTTAGACACTTTTCCATCATCATTAGAATCTAGCATCATGAATAATGGAGTTGCAATTGTCTTGGCAGATGCATGCGTTGCCAGATCATTAGCTAATTCTTTCTAGTAAAACAAATCGCGTAAAGTATTAAAATGATATGTAAAAAAATTATACCATTGTATGTTGAGAATTGTGTAGACAAGCGGAAAGGAGGTTACACAGAACAATTTATACATTGCTTCTGAATAATATTCAATCGTCATTTCTGCATCATTTCAAACTAATTACCTTGCTCACGAAACCATCTTGATTTTCGTCAATTGTACTCCATAACAGCATGGCGGATTTGACATCTGAAAGTGTACTTTCCGAGTAGTCTTCTGTGAGGAAATATTAAGGCATAATTAAGAATTGGCTAAATATACTTAGAAAATTGGTCACATATCACAAACTATCTTTTCTTTAGTTGTTTACTATCTATTACCTTCTTCCGCTTGCACTCCCTCTTCTAAACTGTAATCAGCAACGGCTTCCTTATGGATGCTGTTAGTTGAAATCACTTGGCGATCGCCTCCAACAGAAGCAACACCAAAGATAACAAAGACTTTTTGAAATTCGTCGAATGACAAGCACTAGATCTCCATTTGAATCCAGAATCATGAACTCGTACACGACATCATCTGAGAGCAGCTCCAGGTCCTCCTAAAAATCCAACATCAAAGTTGGGTAGTAATATTTAAAAACTATATTTGTAACACGTAGACTACTAGCAATAAGTGCAACACCCAAACCTTAAGATTTGGTGGAAATTCAATAGTTCGTTTTCTAATCCAACGAGTAAAATGCAAAAGCTTTTGTTGGCCAAATCATTTGCACAAAATTATGACTCAAATATTCAGAACCTTCTAGTTTATCGATTGAGAAAAGGTTTCTCACCTCATAGATACAATCACCACTTTCACTTTGGTAATATGAGAATGTTGTTCTAAGTAACTGATTTTTGTGATTTATAAGGACGTGTTTGTACTCCTCAACTGAAACCTTTCCATCTTTGTCACTATCCACAAAGCTCAGAAATAAGTTGGCTTCCAATTTGGTCACATGAGTTATTCCCGATGTACGTTCTAAAAACGCAGCTATATCAATCTACATTAAACCAATTCCATCTGTTACAATAAAAGCTGTCCTTATGTATGTTTAAACTTGCTTGATATTTAGAAAGAATATTTTTTTAAACATAGTAATTTTCAACAACCTTGGTTAAGAATCCTTTCTTGGTCTTGTCGAAATTCGAAAATAATTCTAATTTTTCTGCATCATCAAGTCCAGCTGCAGTTTCTATTTTCTTTCTTACTTCGTCTTTATCAACATCCTTGTTTTCAAGCCAGCTTGACACTGGACGGCTATCTTAATGAATTTTCAAATTACATACAATTACAAGTAGCAAAATAAAGCATTGATTGATTTCAATTACAATTCATAATTATCTGCAATTTTGTTTTGAATACTATAAACTCGCAAGCTTGTATTTATATGAATGGTGTACCAGTCAAGTCGCTGTCATCACATTGCACACCGGCTCCGTGCGCGTCTGCGCATAATTGCATCGGTGCATTGTTCACCGTGGTCGTGGTGTCGGTCGCTTCATCACCATCTTTTACTTTTACACTGGTAGGAGTTGAGACTTGTTTCAGTTGCGTGTAAGATTTATCACTGTGAGCATTTTTCATGTACAAACATAGTACCATAACAAGTCCAAGGATGTACTTTGAATACATTTTTAAAAACGTTGGCCGAGAATAATACTGAAAATCACAGAGTTACGTGTGGATGGACGGTATTGTGGAACTACGTGTTTAGTATTACAAGAAAAAAAGCAAGTGGAGTAAGTAGAACTAATTTATCAAATTATTGCACACTTTTATCGAGTACTCTGACGCCATAACCCCAAAGAAAAATGTGTATTCGCAATTCACGTTAATAATTTCGATCAAACATATCAGGGACGACGACACGAAAAAAAACGTTGCATGAAGTATATTCAACGTGCAACAATGAGAGTAATAATACGTTTTGATTCGTGCAAAAGGTGCTACTGTTCAAGTAACCTATAATGTATGCGTAGGCACTTTGGTATGTAACCCAAAATATGGCAGACAGTAATACTATTGTTTACTATTTGAGTAAGATTTACAAACAATCAAAATAATCTTCTGTGTCTAACAAACTCCACTGATAACTCCGCACTGTGATTCCGTTAATAAACTTCTACAAACCGTGATGAAAATGAATATCTTGATTGATTCTCCTAGAGTGGAGGCTCGCTCCGCTCGTTCTTCGGTTCCAATTCCAATCGTAGAGATCTATATAATATAAGGTTCCAATGCAAAACTTTCAATTCATAAGCTGCTGCGCATGTCGTCTAAACAAATCCTGTTTGAATAATATGTTTAGTGATAAATTAAACCCCTCCTTCGTGTGATACAAAATTAGTTCACTGTTCTTCGACACAAAAAGTTGTAGATTCGAGCTTTGGTAATTTGATTATGACAATGACGAGACTGATAAAGGAGTTTTATATTATACAATTTTCATATTCTTCCAATAACATTTAAAATGCTAATTCCAGTATACATTATACATATATTAATGTTATCACTAACACCTTATCACAAGCTATATAAATGTGTCGATTACTACTTATTTATTACTATTGCAAACCCAAGAACTAATGCATGTACTAATAAAACGAGGCTGCTGTATTGTAATTCTAACTACACACTGACCGATTGAATGTACATACAATATAGTGTACTGTAGTTATTCTGATCACGATAAACTGTCTGAATATACTGATAAATACGTGCATTCGTGCATATGTAGAGTAGAACGACTGCTTTCACGATGGAATTAATGAATACTTAAGCAATTCTATTTTATATTAATAATTCATATAAACAGAACATTTATATTACTTTAACGGATACATCACAGCATATCTCGACATTCCTTTTACTTACACTGTCTGCCTTTACAAATATTTGCTTACATTGTACTTTTTGCGCTATTTAAAGAACATTGATGCTTCTTTTGTGAGTGATGCATCTCAGCAGAAAATGAATTTACATTTTAGACAAATAATTGTCGTACTAATGTGCGATTTGGAACAACATTTTTTATTGTTCAAAGTAAAGTACTTTAGCTTTAACTGTTTAAATGATCGTAAATGCGAAGACTTTTGTCGGCTTATAATTAATTTTGTGTGAAACAACCATGACTCAATCAATTTGCAATCAAACACACATAATCTTGAGTACACTTTCATTTTTGATGAATAATTATCAGGGTTAGGTTTCATGTTTCATAAAGTAGTAAAAGCATTAATTTACTAATACAATAATTAATAAACAAGTCATATAACATCTTTTTTAATGATTACTGCACTGGAAATCTCAGTACCTGAAATACCCGAACTGACTTCATGTTCTTGAGAAGACCGATGTGCTATAGTTGGGTGAACCTGAACGTAATCCTTAAATAAGTACAATAAAATTAAAACTTTGTTGTAATCGTAAAATTTCTTAAATTGTCTTTTACCTTGGGAATTCTCAAATATTGTGAGAAAAAATTTGACAATTCAGAAAATTTGGGTCGTTGCTTTCTATCGTATTTCCAACAGTCCATCATGATCTCGTAACTGAAATATTGAAAATATTTCATTATATCTGTACATATTAATTAGTGCACGTCGCAAGTAAATCGAACATGTACAATAAAATAGGTAATAGAATTCAACTTCTCTAACAACAATGAAGTATTCACATAAAAGTTACATACAGTCTAAAATGTATCATTTAAATTGAATGCAAGTGACTTAAACTTTTTGGGGTAATATAAAAATGGAATACTCAAATTTCATATTTACTCAAGGTTGAATGAGCTTTTATGTCATATGCACTCGTGTACTTGTAGTTCTGTATGAAACCATATGAAACCGAAAGATCCAGAAGATTACATTTGTGCTGTTGCATGAATCGGTTTCGATAACCGTCTCCCTTTATAAATGGCTTGTTCGAAATCCAAAGTGCTCCATAGCGCGTCAGCATACGGTAATTTTCCAAGACTGAAAATCTCCCACAACGTTATGCCGTACGACCATATGTCTGATTCTATTGAGCATTCCAAATCCCGTATGCATTCAATGGCTACCCATGGTAAAGGTAGAGGAAACTGTTGAAGAATTAAATATCCAATAAATAACAACTTACAACACCAAGAACACTCAGAATTGTACCTACCGTGGGATTGATTGTTTTGCTGCAATAGGTTAACAATTTTTTTGACAATCCAAAATCACTAATTTTAGCTTGTAAGTTTCTTGTCAGCAAAACATTCCTCGCAGCTAAATCTCCGTGGATCACCTTTATCATTGCAAGCAAAAACTTTAGCTTTTTATTAGTTATTAATACATGCACAAAATCTGTAGCTCCGTCTTCATCCATGTTTTCAGAGCGGATATACATGCACGAAAAGACTCCGAAATATGCTGTAAAAATGGATGCACGGGCTTAAATGCATTGGATAAATATTCTCTTTCAGATGAATATCTACACGAAAAAAGTTAGCTTTAGGTTTTCAGTGCCCTCAAAAACAAAGCCTGCAAGGAACAGCCTCAGAGAAATAAAAATGTAAATGTAAACGTATTTATTTGCATGGATATCCCGCTCTCTACTGGTACCTACCGATTAAAATTCAATCCCTTTTGGCATACCTTCTTACTCGTTAAAAATGCCATTCCA
>JABASC010002996.1:0-15532 GCA_019776185.1 Plutomurus gul
ACCACCATCTGCTGTCAAATGTTAACAAAGATCTGAAATCGTATTGAAATCGAAAATTTATACAAGTATGGATTTAATTTGCATCGCAGGCAGGTGGCTTTTCAAAAAAATTAACTTACAAACCAATACAAGAGCTATATATTTAACTTTGCATTAATTAGAGATCCGACTATATGCTATGCTTTGTACTGTAAAAATAAATGTGCAAATGAAGAGGGATCTCTACGGACTACAGACAACCATTATTTTCATAAGGAGAAGTATAAGCAGAAAATAAAAGGAATTGACTTGAGGAATTGCATATATTATTTTTAAATTGTTATTTTTGTCTTTCAGACAATGAGCACAGTTTTCAATTGCAATTTTTTTCAATCACAATGAAGAACGACTATCAAAATAATATTTAATGTGTCAGTTCTACTCTTGTCTGTCTAACAGCAATCCATATTCTGGTAGTTGTAATATTAGGCAAGTCGAAAATTTAAAAAGTAGTAGCTGTGAGAAATGCAATGCTGGTGAGAAACCGTGCTAGTAATTGAAGTTTCAACTAAAATGCCGAGGTCATGCTAACTTGCATGGTGAAAGTGGTAGAATCAATATTTTTTTACACGGAATAATATTTAAACGTGGTGAAAGTGTACAGAGTAAATTGAATGCCATTTTTATATTCAGCAAGATTTATTTTATCAGCAAGAGATTTGTTTTGGAAACGTTGTAAAATTAGAACTCTGTAAGAGGTTTACCGTAAGTAATCTTTGTGGATTCTATTTCAGTTTGATGCTCGTTTTGCATCTTTCCAGTGAACCGAGCTGAGCATTGGATTTGTGTGCGATGAAGAAAGAGATGGATGCGCATCCTTTATGCATGCAAAAATTAATCCTATTATTGCGTCGCAAACAGAATTAGAAGTGGAGATTTCCTACGTCGTTGCTGAAAAAAATTTAATATTAAACGAAATGTTGTCCTTAAAACTATTTTGTCATTTAAAGAGAGTCTCCTCCTGCAAAAGAATTTTCATTAACATGAAGGGAAAATTGGGAGCACGTTAGGAAATCAATATCACGATTTTATAAGATAGTCTTCTGTGTTGCTTGAGGTAATACTTATATTTATTTATATATTATATACCATACATTCGATATGCATTTATCATTTACAAGAGAATGCAGAATATAAAAATTTTTGACGTCACTGTGGAACACTGCTTCTTTGGTCTACTGTTTAAAGAATGGGGTTATAGATGAAAGAGAGAAATGTTGTACTACTACTACCAGGGTTCGCCCTGCACACTACCCACAACCCAATATTGCCCACTCACCAAATTTGCTATCTGCTGGGCAATAGTGGGAAATAGCTAAATCCCACTATTTGATACGCAAAGCATAGAAATCATTCTACAACTTTTATCAATATTTTGTAGTGTACAGTAGCAATAGTAGACGTTTACTCCACCCTCTGCAGTCTATACATGTAGTATACATATTAATATAAAACTCCAAATATAAAGGGTGAATATGTAGTTATGTTTTAATATTGGACTAATAATATTTTCACCTAGTATTTAATTATTTATATAAGTTATTTCCCATGTAAAATGAAGCACTATTATTACAACCTTTTCAGTTTCTCCATTTTGTGATTAATAAACTGTTGACCACCTACCCGCTACCCACCTACCGGGTAGGTCAAGTAGCTACAAATGCCCGAGCATAGCGAACCCTGATTACTACCAAAGAAAAGTTCCTAACTCACATCACATCCATCCTTTTAGGTATTGCACTATTCTACCCTTCGTGCAGAGTAAGTGCTAAATGTAGGGATCAGGTAAAAAAACCATCTTACTTCTCTACTCTCTCGAAATCTGTTCTAATCTTGGTGATATATTGAAAATGTTTAATACAAAAAGTGGATGCAGTGGTGGAAAGGCCGGAGAAGCGGTCTGGAATAGACACGGGGAAATTTCAATTTGACACTTAATAAGAATAAATCACGTCGACCGAGTTTAGCTGGAGAAACGAAGGTGTGTGAAATATGTTGCACACAGAACAATGGCAAAGAAGTGCAGAGAACGGTGGCTCACCAGCAACTGACAACAAATATAGCGAAACACCAAGTGGCATCTGTGGTTAGAACGAAAAGCAGCCTCCTACTAGTTGTAGAGGTTGAACAGTCCAGAGGGAGAAGCCAACTGTTACATAAAAGGATGCGATTTACAGTTAGAAGAGATAACACGGCACAGCTGCACACACATAATATTACGTGAACACATTGAGGGAACGGGTTAAGCGAAAAACGTGCACCTGATGCAAAGTCGCAAAAAAAGCCCACATAGATCCGCTTTGCATATGCTTAGAGGGAGGGAGGTGAACAGATTTTTAGCCTGCACAATGTGTGCATTAGACCTTCTAACGGCAATACGCGTATAGACGCACATACTGTTGGTACAGTTGTCCCTATTGATATCAGTTGCTGTCTGTATACTCTCCTGTATATTGGAGTGTTGAAGCAGCTAGCAAAAGATAGTGGGCTGAGAGTTGACTTGTTTCGCTGCTCAACAATAAGACGATATTGGAGTGGGAGTAAGAAGAAACCAGACACGATGATCTAGCAAAAGGACAGGTTAGGATTAAGGATTGACTAGAGAGAGAGAGGAGAGAGAAGGCTTACAGATCTGTTAAATAGGTAAACGTGTACACAGTACACACACACAGCTAGTAAAACATCCCAGCTCTCTTCTCTATGCTAGCTGCTTATCTGTAGTACGTATGTACATGTACACAGATAGGAAATGTAGTATGCAACTCTTTTTCTGTTTTAAGATGAAGCACACAAGATGAGTTTGCGGATGATTAGCCTATAGAGTACACAGAGAGGATCTGCTGTCTGTGTGCACTAAGTAAGTAAGTAAACTACTAAACGTGAGTATTAAGACAGCAGCTCTTTTGCAGCATCAGTACTATCAATCCTTTCGCAGAACAGAACAGTGAGGAACTATGAGAGCAACTATATATTTATACTTGGAGCAGAGTAGACACATGAAATGAGTCAGGATAGAGGGAGAAGAAGTGGAGGGGTCATAAAGTTCCGTGTGTGGGGGTTGCCACGGGGTCATCGTTCACACACACACACACACATACACAGATTAGAGAGACAGACTAGGAACATTAACACAGTATTATTATTATTATTATGAAGACGAGAGCTTGATGCAAACTGACTTGACTGCTATATCTGTAGTGTACTGTGGTGGTGGTGGTGGTGGTGGTGATGGCAAGCGAGTGAGTCCCACTACTTACTACGAGACTACTATTACGATACACGTAGGAAAATCATCTGTGAACAACTGAACTACTACCACTACTCTACCTACAACAACAACTTGTGCGGACTACGGAATGTAGGCTACTGGAAGGGATAGCGGTTGGTTGCCCTATTTTGCAAGGATTCCTTCACGATATTTTTCCCCTTTTGGCCTACTCTACCCGTTGCCCGTCTGTCCTAAACTAACTACTCTACAACACACGTAACTCACAGAGAGTACTGCTTTAACCATTAGTACTGGTGTGTACACTGTAGCAGTTGTAGTCGTCGTCGTCAGTGAAGTAACTGGCATGGTACTACTGTTGTATTGTACTCAATATTTTATATAATATATAGCTGTTGCTCATCTTACCACCAAAGCATTCACTGCTCTACTCGTTAGCAACATTATACTAGACTCACTATTACCTACATTGCATCCCTGTAATAATACTGTACCAGTAGTAGTACAAGTACCATACACTGGCACGCATTATAAGCCCAACTCACAATTATTCTATTTTACATGTCCTGCTGTCTGTCTACATACGTCGTTCTCTTGCTCTTCTCTCTGTTTGTTATAGAGTGTACCAGTGGTACACAGACGAATACTACCACCACCACCACCACCACCACCACTGGCTTTTGTTGTGTGCTGCGTTGGTCCAATTCCATGGTATTACTGGTACGGTTGAGACTAGTTGGCCGTTCTTGCCGTCATTGTTCATCCCAGTCCCAATCATTATACTCACATCACATCAAAGCCAATCTCTATCCGACTAATCAATTCATTTATTTCTCACTTGGTTCGCTTGTCTGGTTGTCTTGTCTTATAGCTTTGCCAAATACTCGAGAACTCAAACCAAGACAAATCCACGAGCAAATAACCGAATCCGCAACCGTAGGCCTCTGTTAAATCTCTTAACACTTTGTACACACAACATAGAAAAGTTCAAATTCCGTCCCACTATCGTCACGATCGGTAGTACACACGCGTGAGAGCAGTCAGTGCACGAGACAAAAGCACCGAAAAAGAAAAGGACCGGTAGTGGTCCTACGGAATGTGTGTGACCTTCTCAAAATACTAAATAGGAGTTAGAAATTCTGCTGAAGAATCCTACGCTCGACAATTCGTCAACGAAAAACCCTGTGATTTTCTTCGTTCAGTGGCTTATCAGTGATAAGTAGTACACACTTACGCACATTACCGTATGTATGTTCATTCAGTTCCAGTGTGTTCCAGTCGGACCCTATTCGATAACAGGTAACTATTTAGTAATAGGCACATCTTATATATAAATCTTAAGTTATGCATCTGTCTGGTGTTTGTGTAAAAGGTGAAAAGTCTTTTAATATTTCATGTGTGACATTATGGCATTTCCTTGCTGGGACACATGAGAGATTTCAGGATTTTAAATATAGCTTCGAAAATTCGTATGTGGGCAGCAGTGTAAACAGAAATTGAGATTGGGACTGTTGTATAGTGAGAGAAGCGTGAATACACTTGCACTACTTTCTTCCTGTGTGCACGCAGTGTAGTACACAAGACAATACTAGCACATGTTTTCAGAATCAATAACCTTTCAGCAGTAATCAACCCTACGCTTCTACATATAAATACGTATGTAACTATTTGTGTAAACATTGGTCATTTCTCGTGGTAATATTTAGGAAGGCCAGTTCTTGTGTACTATCCGAGTAGGTGTTCGAAGCTCATTTATAATTACAGATACAAGGTCTCTAATAAGTAATCACGGATATTATTTATGTTATTTATATTGCACAGGGCTATATCCAATGCAGTAGTATATTGTAGTGGAATATGTTCAATAAGGATATGTGTCTCTGGAGTCGTTGGTGTTGGAATGGTAATGTTACTATTTCTATATGCGGCAAAAGCGTTCCGCAGGTCTTCTTTAGTGATGGTGAAACTGTGCTGTTTGGGTAAAAAATGCATGCAATGGGATGAGTTTATTTTTGCGTCTGAATTCCCCGAAATCTCTTTGTGTTGGCTTACTTATGTGCTGACCCCATAATAGCTGTCATGTGTGCATAGAAAAAGCGGAGTAAGCGGATCCTGACTGTGAGTGCTAATCCGTCCTTATTTAAACGTGTAGCTGTTGTGTGAAGGGAGAATCTGTGTCACAATGAGGTCAAATTAGAAGTTCATATTCTTATTGCTCTCTATGCTAAAGAAGATCTACTTACAAGGCAGGTACATATAAATGAGCGAACAGGAATTATTTCCATCCTACAGCCTTATAATGCTATAGAGTATTAGTATAACACTAGCTCTAAATAGGTTACCATAGTGTTATTGACACGAAGTTTTTTTTAAATAGATATTTAGCCTGTTCGCCTTGTCATATGCATTTTATATGGATCTTTGAATGCCTCTTTGTAGTAATAAAACATTGCATTGATCTCACTCTATGTAGATGTATATGTATGTGTGTGTAAGTATGTACGTTGGCTGCACTAATTCTATTCCAACTGCCAAAAAATTAACATAGTCTAGGCTAAATGCACTAGGCTAGAGCAATATAAGGAAAAGAGCATTAAATGGATGTATTGTAGCATTGCACTGTGTGTATGTGTGTGTCTGTGTACATGGAAGGGAAGCATATCGCAGTGGTCAGTGATCTTTCTTTTCACAGGATTCCGAATGTACAGTTATGTTATAATTTATAGAACATTCCTTTAACCCAGTGCGCTCTAGTGCTGTGCTCTGCAGATTCGTAGATAGTGGAGCACACATCACAAAAATGTGTGTCTAACCATTCTTATGAGTAACTTTACTGGTCTGGATTCTGGATTGGATTGAATTCAATCATAGGATTCTGCAAGCAAAAGTATTACAGAGAGCTCAATCATCTCCACCACTGCTCTCTGCAATACAGACACACACATTCACACACATAACGCATAGATAGAAGGTAGGTTGGCTACATAAACAAAATAGTTGCACTACAGCATATCTCTGTGTACGGAGATTTACTAAGTAAGTAGTATTACCTGCTGCTATCTTATTGTTAGTTTTGGCTTTGCCATTGCCAACCTCGAAGCAAGTACAAGGAGAGGTGAGCAATGTACTATATACCTACTACTAGTCACTATATAAAATACGATGATGTGCAAAGGGGGAGTCCTCTGAGCTCACAGACGAGTCTTTAGGTATGTAAATGTAAAATGTAACGTACATTGCCTTTTGACTTATATTCTACCTCAACAAACACCACTTACTCTCCGTAGTCTCGTTTCGATTCTTCATCTGTTGCTGCGGCTGCCTTTTAGCACTTTACTTTGCACTATTAGCTTCCTATTACCTACACTGGTGAGCTCATCTATAATACCTGCACATCAAACTTGTGCTTAAGTGCACATTACATTACATGTGTGTGTTTAACTATGTGATGTGTCTCCTGCACACAACCCTGCCTCCATAACACAGTCTCATTTAGCATGCTCTCCATATTAGCGTACACATGCTAACCTATTGTTACCGTTGATTGTAGAACTTGCACACACACAGATGTAATGTGTGTGTATGTGACTCTGTCCGTAGCGTTGCACCATTATTCCTTGTGTCTGTGTTGTTCGTATAATAAATTGGTGCTTTAGATAGATAGGTAGATCGGCTTGAATGTTTGGATTACACTTATTATTAGTGTGTCAGGTAACTCTAAATCTATCTTCTCTTTAGTACAGTAAATCATCTTCCGACGTTGAATCCTGTATAACCCTTGTGTCATCGATCGTTTAGCTGACTGAATGTAAACTTCAGGTGATTTTGTATGGTTTGTTAGGAATCAGACGACAGTTTTATCATTGCAGCAATAGTAACACTCGTGTTGACGTTTTCGGAAGATAAACATTAAAATCTCGGAGGGGCCTACATAATAGATTCCAGCAAAATGGGAACATATATTGACCACCGAGAATTAAGAATGATGAGGTTTCGGTATTCTTTGCTTGTTTCGGTGTGAGTACACCGTGAGCAGGGCCCACCTGCACTCTTTAGGACGAAGGGAGTTCAAAATGAACAGGCAATGGTACATTATTTCTTTACAGTAACATATTTATTTCCCAAATCTTTTATTATGTTTCTGCATAAGTTCCCTCGAGTTCGATACATTTTTCATATCCTTGGATTAACATTTGTATACCAGTCAAAAATTTATTTTCCGTGAGTGAGTTGAGGAAAGTTTGCGCGGTAGCAATCACTCCATTCTCAGGCTCGAACTTTTTCCACGTAGAGCTTTTTTCAAATTGGGAAAGTTATAGAAGCAGCTAAGAGTCAGCTCTGTGGGGAAGCACCATTACTTCGGTAGATTCAATTGCTTCGGTCACAATCTTCGAAGTGTGAGACGACGGGCTGTCTTTAAAAGGATAAATTCCTTCACTCGGACTTCCCCCTTTGCCGTTTCTCAACCGATAACGCAAATTGGACAAAACTCAACGAAAATATAATTCAGTTATTGTGCTTAATTTTTTAAGCATATCGAAAAGAAGAATGCCTTTGGAGTACCAAAATATTGTCACCATAATTTTTCGAGTCGATATTCCCACGTTTGCATCAATGAAGGCAGATTACCGACTGCTAACCAATGAGAAGATTCGGTTGTGCTATAGTGGTGGATCCAGGTGATCCCCCGTCACTAAATGCGTGCTAAAACCGTAGGGATTCGGCTTCTCAAGACGTATTCCTTACAAGAAGTGAGTTTTGCTGTGTTTGAGTCTCCGTAAGCAGCCTATGGGTCCAACAGGAGCGCTTTTATTCAGACCAAGTTTTTCGTGTATTTTGGACTTCACACTTCCTAAAGCAATCCTAAGAGTGTTACTGATGTTTCGAATGCGGATTCGCTTGTCTTCATCAACTAACTTGAGAACATGGTTACACGATTCGTCGCAAGTGACGTAATTTGGCCGCCAACCACAGTTAAATTTTCAATCTCTTGTCTTCCACACTTAAACTCCGAAGCCTAACGTGAGACTGTGCGAGAAGGAGGGGTACTATCACTGTACACGCTCTACAAATTGTAATGGATGTGGTTGCCGGGTACTCCTTGTAGGGGAAGAAAACGGAATGGTTGAGCGTACTCAAAATCAGAAAAATTCCATTTTTATGCATTTGGCTTACAGAAAATGGTATACTGTGCGATGGTGTGAACCAAACCTCACAAATTTTGGGAGCCATTCCTAAATACACCTTAGGAACGTTTGTTTAAAGTTCTCTCTCTCTCTCTCATCTCTTATCGTATCTCGATCTTATCGATTGCCAGTTCATGCTGAACTCCCTTCGTATGACTACATTGCAATTCAAAGACAAAGTCTAGGTGCATAATACGACTTCCCAATTTAAAAAACCATTTTTGGGTAGGTGTAGTACTAACTGTCGCCCCTTATTCACTATTTATCCTGGTTATTATGTTTGCTTGTGTACATCTCTTAAAAAGTGCAACTTTTAAATACTTTAAAACAGACAAATACTCGTTTGCTAATGCACGCTCCATAAGTGTGTATTGATGTGCATGCAGAATAATACCAAGGGAAAAGAAAAACTGCGATACCACCAGCACGTTCAAGTTCACTTAACTTACGCGAAATTAAAAAGTACAAAATTCCAGAAACATTTCGGTGCTTGCTATTTGGTAGAACCACACAAAGTTGGACAAATTGAGCTTTGACTGAATTTAGCTTTTAAAACATCAAGTACACACGGTAGCAATAAAATAAAATCTTGTATTGATACGATGCTGTCAATATCTGCAACCAATAATTTATAGTATACATTATACATATTATGCAACGAATGAAAGCATTTGCAATATTTCATTTTTTTTACTGTTTAAGTATAAATCAAACTTCAAAGAGTGCGTTATGTAGAAGGTGTAACTTCTTGAGATCTCCAGCCAAGACTTTGCCCTATGTAGAAATTGAAATTTCACATTTGTAAAAATAATGCATGTTGATAAGGTGTGCTAAGGTATACCCAAGTGTTGATACTGTAGGAGACATGGAATTAATAACACAATATGCATTGTATAAGTTTAACTATCCAGTGATTCCTGTGGAGAGCACAATAATATCTTCAGGATCTAGAATCTAGAGTTGCCTCTGGATTTGCATATGCCAATGTGACATTTCACTTCCTCAATGCATTCATATTTCTTCTCAATCTTATGCGGGTATGTAATATCCTGTTATTTTATCTAGATGTGGTAAAAGGGTAACTCTTCTCTTTTAGAAGGTAAATTAAACGACTCTGTCATGCAACTTACAATACCTCTTTCCAAAAATGCTTCTACTATGTACTGCAGGCTGCAGAAGCATTTTTTTCATTGTACATTTTAATTCTAATAAGTGTAGAGCAGATATATCTTGCGCTTTCTGAGTGAGTTCAACATCGAATGCGTTAAGGTTAGGCGAATTACGTAATAGGGAGGACTAGTCTACATAGTTTACTGGGAAATCGAGTCATTTGGAAAACCCTGCTTTACTCGCCAACAAAACGGGCGTCGAAATGACTGCAGAACCTCAGCCAGAATGCCCACAAGCGGGCTCGTTGTCAGATGACAAAGGGGTTCATTGGCAGGTTACATTATTTAACTGACAAGTAAACATTAAATATATACAGAATGCCATTAATTTCAGCTTTCTACGTCATTAACCCCTACTATATATTAGTGTTACAACGATACACAAACAAAAAGTATTTATTTGTAGAGATTCTGGTATGTTATATACATGTTCTGCGTTTCTGTAGAATAATGTGACCTTTGAATACTTCTGTGACCCTTTTGTTTGTCAACAATTAACTGTATCCGATATTCTGGGATCCACCTGCATTTACGTACAATTCCTCTATTTAAATTTTAGCTGAAGAGCATGTGAAACGCTTAAATACTACAAAACGGTTTGGATCTTAAGAGATAAATACATGAAACATTTTTGGAGAGATTCCTAGGAAAATATGTAACTTGTACACCAGTTCACATCGGCAAAGTCAAGATTGATAAAAGTTACATTGTTGACAACATAACCAGAATAACCTAAGCCTAAATTCTTTCATTCATAAATCATAGATTTGTAGGTACACAGTCAGTGTAGATTCCCAGTTCACGTTTTCCTCGTGCCTGTGGGATATATTCTGCACACATAATACCCATGCAATCCCAACATCCACAGATCAAAACTGTGGTCGAAGAGGTACTTTCCTTACAAACTGTATTCGCATAGAATCTACTTACTTATTTTCAATCTAGCTGCACAATGAGAATTGAAAAAACTATAATGACAGCCTTCCAGTAATACTTATTCCTTGACTCAAAGTTGCGACCAAAATACATGCGACCGCTAATTACAAATAATATTGTAAAAGAGTCTAGTAAAGTACATACACCATACACCCAGTTTGAAAAGCAAATGCGCTCGAGTGCTGAAGCAGCTTTAAATTGGCGGTATCAGTATATTGTTCACGAAAGAAGCCACAGGTAGAGAGAGACTGAGTGAGAATATTTTGCATTCTTACATCTATTATAAATAAATGTTACTATTCCTACAGGGAGATAAGTAGGGCAAGATTTCTTGAGCATTTTAATATTCTAGGTATTGAATTCTACCGTATTTATATCCACAGGACAATAAAGTATTTTCATTGCCTACTTTAGACTTGGCCTAATTGTGAGTGCCTGTTGTCATGAGTCATGGAGCAGCCCCAGATGACGAAAGCAGTCTAAACGGAGCAGCCTGAAGTTGGGGGAGGAAGGAGTTGAGTTGCCGCTGTGTGGGAGATGTCTGGTGAGCTAAAGATGGAAGTTCAAATACAGCACCCATCTTCAGTCGTGGAGGCAGCTACGAAATTGTCAATCGGTGGCGGAGGCAATGGAGGATCCTCTGCAACAATGCACATGATGGGGGGAGGAGGAGGTGGGGGCTCTGTCTCAGGAGACGAGTCGAGTGGAGATGAGCATCCGCATCCGCACGTCGTTCCGCCAAAGAAGAATCGCCTAAAAGAGCCCAACAATAATAGTCTTCCGTGTGGCAGTGGGAGCTCTTCTTTAGTCTCCATGTGCAATGGCAATGGTAGCAAAGAAATGATTAATGGGGACGATCACAATCATGATGATGATGAATGCTCCGGCCGATCAGCCAAAGAGGGTGGTGTCTCCACTTCTTTTACATCTGGAGAGGTTAGAGAGCGTCTTCTTCTTCTTCTTCCCTTTATTCCTTCTCTGTGACTCTCTGTATAGACAAGAGTGAGAGAGAGAGAGACTGGCATTACTTAAATACTCTAAGAGATGTAGTAGACTCTTATCTGTGCGCTGACTGCAAGAAGAAGTTAGCTCTTTCTCAGGTCTTGTTGGCTCGATGACTGAGAGAGTTACTACTCGCTCAGTTAGACTAATCCAATCCTATCCACTTGGCTCCTCATCCCATCTTGCCATTTCACTAAACATTTTCGCAGTCACGGACAAATGCACAAAGGCTAACTTCCTCAACAGACAGAGAGCTAGCAAGAGACAGTTTTTCTACGATTTTCCGACTACTAACGTGTTCTTTTTGTCGAGAGCAGAATTCGGATGCGGACGCTGGGGCGGATGCAGATGAACTCGGAGTCAATATGAAACAAGAAGATTCGAAAAAAATGTTTGAATGCGATGTATGTAACATGAGATTTTCTAATGGGGCCAATATGAGACGACATCGAATGCGACACACAGGGGTTAATTCCACTTCCTTAAAAATTACAATCAAATTTATTTTAATCAAAAACAGCAATAATCGTGGTTCATTTGTAAAAGACGGATTGTTCGGTACGTGTAGTAATGAATTCGTTTCACAAAAAGTTTAAGTCGGTTGTTAGCACAGTTTATTAAAGTGTCGGATGATATTACAAAATCAAAATTGTCTTTCTGTAGTAATTTCAGACTTTCCTGATATAAGGGTAGTAAGCGGGACTCTCAGCGGCTACTTGAATACTTTAGATGACACTGAAAATTAGTTATCCGACTTATCACTCAACCTCCACTGTTTTGGGTATATTCAGCTAAATAGAATTACCAATAGTATTTTAACATTTAAAAAGCACCATGAATCATGAAAGAAAAAAAATCTTTTGTATTTAACTTTTCTCCTGCTTTAATGGCACAGTTACGATTTCCCTCGGTCAGCATATCGTATTGTGTTTGATGAAACATGTACTGACGAATTCGCCTTTTACAAATAAACCTAAATTTTGGTTGTTTATGATTAAAACAAATCATTTAACTTACTTTGTCCATATATACATATATTTATTTCTATTGAGAGGAAACAATAACAGTATATTATGTTTTACTTGCAGATAAAACCTTTCGAATGTCGTGTTTGCCAAAAAAGGTAGCAAAATTTTTTTCCCAGATATATGGAATATCCTTTTTTGTGCTAGAACGAAATAGTAGTCAGGAGATAATTGAAATGTTCTTAACACCCTCTCGGAGCTATCAGCTATTCCTACTATCTCATGTATGTTGGCTGTAGTATTATACCATTACATAGATGCAAACTGTATCTACGGGTACTTTGGGAAATGATGTTTTTAAATGCTAAGGGTACGTGCTCGACCAGAACTTTCAACAAAGATATATTATTTAAGTAGAAGCTGAATATATTGGTAACTAATGCTACTCATGTAATTCGCATTCTCATTATTTTCTGTCTGGAATCAAGCGACTGATTATTGTTGAAAAAATCTAAAGTAAAAACCGCGTGAGATGACACACTTGGCTTAGAAGAAAGCCACAAATGAATGTGAATTCTAATGTTATAAATCTTCCCTAGTCCTAGGTCTTGTAAGAGTTTTAAGGTTTTTCACAAAAATATATTTTGTATATCAAATGCTGAGGAAATCTAGAAGTATTTAGCGACTTCAAATGGTGATAAGTATTTTCTCCCTTATAGCTGGTGCACTTTAGAGTTGAGGAACCTATTTCAGACTGTATAACGGTGTTCAGTGATAGAATTTAGAATTTATATGTACGAAGTCATTCCAATTCCATTTTTGATAGTGATGGTTTGCTGCAAGAATGGATTGTTTTTTTGCTACATTTCGCCAGAAAAATTTAGCGATTCGTAGTGGCATATTTGTAGTTGTCGATTTTGTGAATTTAAAATACTGGTAGAGGTTAAAACTATAAGTGTCATGACAGATTCCTCAATTTAAATTCAATTTTTAAAATAAATAAATAGTCGGTTGACTTCAAATGTCCCCACCTAATTTTTATGTTTCCATGAGAATGACACATAATTTTATTTCTTAGTATATATTTATTAAGCGTAATCAGCAGAATCGCTTAATGACAATCCATTTGTGAAACAAATGTGTGCACAAACAAAACTGTTCGATACAAGTATTGTAAAGACAATTTCTACAAAATGCTTGTACGCTACTAAAAATCAAATTATTGCCCAATCAAGATTTTCCATAGCTGGTTGGTAAACTTCTTGGAGAAACAAGACGACCAATCGTTTCTTCAGTGTGATAAACAAACGTACATTTAGAAAGTTCTCTAGAACAATCGATTGTGCTACGTACCACATAGACTCATTAAAATGTATTTATGCGCATAAAATAAGTGTAATCAATGGGTAGAATCTATTTATGCATTGTAGAATCCAATCGTAAAAATTATCTTAGGTTCGCTAGGCAGTAAACATTTGCAAGCAGACAGTTCTAGCTATCACAAATCGAACAAAAGCTAACAATTTTATTCTTAGTATTGATTTTTGACTTTCTACATATAATTTCAGATTTTTTCGAAAGGACCATTTGGCCGAGCATATGGCTACACATTCTAAGCTGCTCCCATTCCGTTGTCCCATCTGTAATAAAGTAATGCGACACTGTTCATTTAGCCAATAATCAATTTTTCAATAGTTCTGTGTGAATGTGTGATTTTTATTTTGTTGGGTATAAAACACAGGGATTCCAGCGGCAGATAGCGATGAGAGCTCATTTCCAAAACGAACATGTCGGTGGGTCTCACGAAATGGTGAAAGCCTGTCCTTTGTGCTCTTATAAAGCGGGTTCCATGAAGTCGCTTCGTGTCCACTTTTACTCACGACACGGAATTGATTTAGACAATCCAATGCCTCATTCTCCTTCCTTACAGTGTTCTTCCAATGGGGGCTCCTCAAGTTCTCCGGGTCCTTGTGGCAATGGGAACGGCGAATACTCCGAGCTTGCTCACGCTCTTGGATTTGAAGACAGAGAAAAGAGCAGCGATTCTATAATTCCTTCTCATTTCCTGGTGCCGCAGATTGAAATTTCGTCCAACTCTCCGTATCCAGCCCTATTCGCTTTCACCGCCGACTCCAGCTACAACTTTGCTCAAGACGACAGGCACATTGGTACGAACTGTCCAAGAAAACCTAAAATACATATTTCCCTAAAAATAAAAATAAATTTTGTTAATCTTTACAACTGAAATTGTATTGTTAGGCAACGGGTGCAGCCCACCCCCACACAATGTATCTCCACAGTCGGACACTAGCTCGAACTTACCTTCTAGTTCAGACTTGATTACTGTCGTAGTGAAGAAAGAAGTAATGGATGATCATTCCCCAGAACAATCGTCCAGTATTGGAGACTCCAAATCTAAAGATTCATCAGATATTAACGAAGATATTCAGGACATGCCTGAGGATCTTTCCTCAGGAAACGGAAGCTCTTTCAGGTAGAAAAATGCAAAAACTTTTACAATTCATAAAATAATTGCACCTTTTCAAAAAGATAAATATCTTTGAATATTTAATTCTTAGATCGACGCACAGTCCAAAATGTAGTTCGTCTTCACTTCTTAAGGTATCACCATTAAAGTCACTTTTAAGGGAAGATTGGAGAAAAGAGAATTCTCAGGGTGGTGGATCCAATTCTGGCGCTTCTGCTTCTCGAAGCCGGAGAGATAGCTCCGGTCACACTGGCCATAATTATCATACTCAGGTATGCAAAAATGTAAATCCTAAAAATTTCAGTTTTTGTTGAGATTTTTTCTTAAAACGTTGTGTTTACATTTAGAACTATGAAGGTGATGCCATCACGTCGTCCAATGGACCGGAGAGTGGGACATCACATTCCATTTATAGTCGGCGTGGATTGCCGTTCCCAGCTCCGCTCCATCAATGTGTCTATTGCGGAATCATCTTTCCGGACAAGACACTATATTTTTTGCACAAAGGTTGTCACTCCGAT
>JABASC010002997.1:0-15530 GCA_019776185.1 Plutomurus gul
GTTTATTGATTACAAGAATAAACAATAATGCAATATAGACATTGTGCTTTAAATCATTTTATTGATATTACGAATAATTTATTAATACTTTAATGCTCTTCAGCTTTGTTATTATTACAAGTGCTGCCAATACGTATTGGACAAAAAGAATTTTTATAATTGTTTGCATGCAACTGAAGTAAAAACTAAATATGTGAAATTTCAGTTAAAATTATGGACGAGGACAGTGCGTTAAATCATAATTTTAGGAAGAAGTTTAGACTGGAGTTATGAGCAGTTGCTTTTTGTATTCACTTGAAATAAGAGAATATAATAATAAGTACACAAGAATGTGCCTCTATGTGTGCTGTTCAATGTCTTAGTAGATATTGAGTTTTTCAGTTTGGTTCACTGAGTACTACGTTCTAAATCACTTTTTTTACTAATGAGTTTTAATCTTTCGACGTTCACATCTTTGCCTTCTTCATTCTTCTATTTCACTATTACTCGTACACACACCACTTACGAAGACTACGTATTAATTTGTCTTTGCTTTATTTCATAAACTCAATCATTTTAATGTCTATGATTTAAATTATTACTTCGCATACTAAAATCTAAAAAAGTTCCCAAGCATCTATTATGTTTTAATTATGTTTCAAGATTAAATTTAGAAGGTATTTCGCGGTTGCCTTTCTCGTTGCTCATTTTTATCAGATTCATGATTATTGAATTGAAATATTCGCATTTAAACAGAAATAAGATTGGAACAAAATAAATATTTTAAAGTACAGCACCTATTTTTTCTTGTTTTTGTATCAATGGATCACACTGATGCACTTTACTCTCTAACGGTTGAGTTACCCTTAATTTTTGGTATATTTTGTAGAAATTAAGTTCTGCTAAAGATCAAGTAAAATAGTTTCACCGTACGTAAATTTAATACAATGTGTAGTGTACAAGTTCTGGGATTATTTGAATTTCTCGTATTGTTTTATATATTATGATTAAACTTTCTTCACATCGACAATTTCATAGTATCTTCTTTGTTATTTAGTACTGTTTATTGCTTGTTTACTTCTTGCCTACCAATTTCATCAAACCTGGTGTAGACATAGATTTTGGTCGTTCGAGTGGCAGTCCCAAAGCTCTATCCCAGATTAGTGAAGACAGCACTCCAAGCGCTCTCGATACTCCGAATAATACGGTGTAGTAGTTCATCTCTTTCATTCCGTAGTACTGAACATGAAAATAGATTGACACATGTTTCAACAATTCCAACTCTCATTTTCAGGATAGATATTAGAGATATAGTAAATGTTGTACTGTTATAATTTGAAATCAAGTGGGATAAAAAATTGTAATCACCTGCAACAGTACGCCAGAGTGAGCATCAACATTGGGCCATGGGTTCTTGATTTTACCGGTGTCCAAAAGAATTGGTGGTGCAGTCTTATAGATCTGGCCCACAAGCTATAAACCAATTCCAACATATAAGTAATGCAAACTGACATCATTTTATAGGAGAAAAAACTGCTATAATTGCAAACCTTGAACAGAGGATCATCGGGAAGATGTTTCAGTGCGAACTCCCTTTGGCAAGTGTAACGTGGATCAGTTTTTCTTAAAACTGCATGTCCATATCCGGGCACAACTCGCCCTTCCTTTAACTCTTTAAGAATGAAGTTCTTCAGTTGATCTTCTGTCGGTGTAAGGGTAATTTCTTTAACCACCTTTGTAAGGAAAACTAATACCTACAAATTAAAAATAATTTATATTGTATCTTTTTTATGAAAATTACGGTTAGCACATTAGATTATAAATATTTTCTTACTTCTTGATTTGCAAGACCGTGCAATGGCCCAGCCAGACCACACATGCCTCCGCAAAAACTCAAGTAAGGATCTGACAGAGCTGATCCCACCAAGTGGGTCGCATGAGCACTTACATTTCCTCCTTCGTGATCACTGTTTTTTAACATTACTAAATTAAATATGTAAACCGAAACATCCAATAAAATCGAAATGACTGAAGTACAAATTACCTGTGAATGGTCAGATAAAGTCTCATCAGGTCAATGAATTGACTGTCCTTATAGCCCAGCATATTACAAAAATTCCAACTCCAATCCTTGTCAGATTGAATAGCACCAATCGCACTACCATCCTTGTACAAGTTACGGTAAATTGTGGCCGCTACTGGAGGGAGCTTAGCAATTAAATCCATAGAATCTTCATAAACATACTCCCAGTACTTGCTCTTGGGAATTCCACCCCCGTAGGCCTTGGCGAATTTGCTTTCAGAATTTAGAGCGACAACAGCTGCACAAAGTTGGGACATTGGATGAAGATTTGCTGGAAAATTATTCAGCATGGTGACAACATGGGTGGGAAGAGCTGCCCTGTCGGCCCATTCTTTTGAGATTGCTTTCACCTGCAAAAGTAAAACAATAGTTGAGTATGTTTAACTGCTTAGTATCTACGTTCATTAAAGTTGATCATTTTCTAACCTGAGCTTCAGTTGGAACATCGCCAGTTGCCAAAAGCCAGAAGAGACCTTCGGGGAGAGGTTCGGTGCCTCCAGGAGCCTTTGGAAGTAATTTCTGACAATCTGGAATAGAATAACCACGGAATCGGATTCCCTCGTCGGAATCCAAAACTGAAGTTTCACAAACTAAGCCTTTAATCCCACGCATTCCACCATAGGCCTAAATTAAGACAGCACTTTTGACAATCAGAGATTTATATTTAAATAATTAAAAAATATAAGTACTAAATAATGAAACCATACCATGTCAACTGTAACATCTCCAATTTTTGTAGCACCATGTTCCTTCCTGAAATTTTTCACATTATCTTGCTCGATCGGTATTTTCTTGGCCAAGACTTCTTTTAAATTGGTGCTTTCATGTCGTACACCGACAACAGTAACAACTTGGTTAAACTTCTGTAAGCAATTTAAAATACGGAATATATTTAAAAGTGCATCATTCTTTATCAGGTATGAATTCTTTTATTTCATGTCATTCATGCTCCAACATCCTGCCTTCATACCCTTATTTATCGCTTGAGTATATCGGAAATCGGAAGGGAAGACAAGCGTTAGCAAATTATGCAGTTAAACTAAAGTGTTTAATTTACTCTGGACGACAAACTATGCATAGACATTTAAAACTGTTTGAAAATGGAGTGTTAACCTCACACATAAAATTTTTATTTTGCTACACACGCCTCGTGTATTCTTCTTGGCGTCTGTAATCAGTAAAATGATATCATTAATCTAAACAGTGTAAGCTATATATCGACTTTCCATGCAGAAGCACAAAACACGCGCCTGGGTGATGTGGCATGTGGCTGATCATGTTGACGTATCTATCCAAATGTATGGTCTGAGTCTGACTGCCTGACCGCTGTAGTGTGCACATGAGATGTGACTGTGATAGTCAATGAAAGATCTTTTATCGAATCTTCACAACTGCGGGTACCACGTGCTGAATATTTTGCATGCTGCACTGAAACACACCTCTCAATTCGTATGATCACTCATGTCGATATGACACTCATAAACATCATGTATGTATCACTATTAATTAAGCAGATGCCTATCATGCAGTTATGACGCACACATGCTGAAATTGTAGCACTGTGACAGTTATGTAGGAATAATCTTAATTATGCAACCTTCAGTTTTTAATTTCTGGTCTGAATGTGCTAATTTTTTCGTAGGGGCACACATTTTTGTATGTACACGTTGAATCAGTTTACTCACAATCAGGTGTATGATGGTTGCGTTACGCGAAAATAAACGCAGAATAAAATTGGTTCCATCTGAGCGACAGATTGATAGCATTCGTAGACAGAGAGAACTAATGAATGTCGTGAAAATTATGCAACAGAAAAAGTGTGCAAATAATGTTGTGTAACAGCTTGATTTTTATCGATGAAGAGAGCTAGAACGCTTAACAAGTTCAAGACCACCACAACGATAACGAACCTTGAAGGAAAATAGTTTTCTCAATCTAAATTATATTCACGAAATAAATATTGTAAATATATGATAAATTAAAGTCAATGTCATTTGATATCCATTGATAAATCTGAGCTTTTGATACACAATTATAATTATTGCCGTGAAATAGGCATTACGCATGTTAGACATCTGCTAACGATTGTTCAATTTTAGTTGGAATAGACAGAACATATTCCGAAATACCAAAAAAGCAATTGACTCTTCGGCTTTTTACCTGGACCTTGTGCATAATACCGGCGGCGACAAATACAGTGCAAATGTTTGAAAGATACTTTGCGAAGCGTTATCAAGAATTCTGACTTTGAACCTAACATTGTCCCTGTGTGACGTAATAAACACTCATTGATCCTACTTATCTTTGAAGAACATGATAAGTTAACGCATACATTGCCATCAGGTATTAGACTTAATTGTTTTACCGCGTAATCTGATTTATTTCCGACCTAATTTATATATCTAACGCATGCAAGCGTCGATCAAGGTGAAACGTGCCATTTTTTCTTTTATGGTAGTAAAAGTATCAAACCTTTGACCTTTATATTAATCAGGGATTTGAAGTACAGCTACCCCCATTCATACCTATAAATGTACACTACACTGAACTGGAGTAAGTGAACAAATACAAAATAAATGTTCATTCTATATTATGAAAATGAAAACAAAAGTTCGAAACTAGATACATTATGCAAAACCTAGAAAAATGTTTCTTTAGTCTCACTCTTCTTTGCCAAATATATACACATCGTCTAAAAGCTCAACATATATATGTATGCAATGTTAAAAATTGTTCATCTTGCCAATAAAAGTGGGCAACCAGTCAAAATTTACTTGCAAATGCATACAACAGCACACACTACCCAAACCATACCCATTATACTTGTTAAACAAACTTATTTGCAATGCATGCAAATATTTTTTTTAAAATCAATCTTCTAAACTCGATTAAATAATGTCGTAGATTGTCTAACCTTTTAAAATACATTAAATATCAAACATTTCTAAAAATTGATATATTATCAAAACCAAATAAACAATCAAAAAAGTAATACGAATTTATTCAAAAATGTAAAATTAATCACCTGAGCCTGAGGAGGTAAGGAGCAAGCTTTAGTGACAACCGCACGGAAAAGAGCCATGGTTAGTTTTGAAACACGAATACAAAGTTTAAAAGGTAGATCGTCTCGTCCCCAAGAGTTTCGTTTCTTCTATTCTGTAATTCTTCTATATAAAAAGATATTTACATTTATATGAATGAACACGAATTAAATTTAACAGGAACAAGATGGTATAAATGGTATTCGTGTGTTACCTAATTATATTACAAATTACAACCGATGACTAGTTATATTAACTGGGGCTTGGTTAATAGTAGATTGGTAAGAGTTGATTGAGTAAAAGAGAACTAAATACAAGGTTGGCTTGCTGTGGAACCGAATTTCTCCGAGAAGAGAACAAAAATACGAACCGCCCGACGGACAGAAATAAAAGGCACGTCTTCCTCACGTACGCACTGCTAAAGGAATGCAACTTTTCACTCTCGCCGACTCCTACCGAAAACCACGATAAACTCTCCTGCCATATGACATGTTACAGATAGATCTCTATGCATGTTACTTATGTTACTATGATACTGTAACACACCAACACACCACATGATGGAACGTGGAACGTGACGGAAGAGAGGTATGGTTTGTTATGTAGTGGTAGTGGTAATACCAATTTGGTAATTCATGGTAATATGTGATGTGAAACATATAGAGGTAAATGGTATATAAAATGTGAAAAGAGTTTTGCATTGCACCATTCAATTTGCCACACTTGCAGGCCTGTGAATTTAGTTTCGCATAAGGAATGAATTGTGATGTGTTATGTTTGAATTCGGATTCGTACACTTTTAAATACTTTATGCAACAACCATTCAACCACACTCATGAATTCATTAAAATTATGTATGAAATATAAGAAATGAGGTGTAAATTGTATGATTTGGTAAGTAGTGCCATTTCAAATAGCAGGAAATTACTAATTTATTTTTCAACCTATACATCGTAGAAAACTTAGAACCACTTTCGCTTCATGGCTTTGTATTTTTCCATTGTAATTAAAATGCTACCGACTATATCGTTGGCTGAAATTGTTTGACCGTAGTAGTCTTGGAACTCTCCGTCAGGGTTAACTAAATATATGATGATAGTATGGTCCACCTAAACGATGAAATACACAAAAATATTTACTTTAAAAAAATTCAGTTGCATAAATGTTTGCATATTGACTGGGCTTCGTGGGCTTACAATGTAGTCGTTTTCGTCGTCCCTTGGCCCTGCGCTGAAGTAAACCCTGTAGGCTTTGCAAGCTTGTTGTATCTGTTCATTAGAGCCAGTGAGACCAATCATTTTTGGTGAAAATTCTTTCACATACTTTGAAACGGCTTCCACAGAGTCTCTTTCAGGATCTACTGTTATGAATAGCGGTATAATGTTGTCCACTGAAGGAGTTTCATCTACATTTAACCATAAAAACTCAATTCGTAAGTATGAATAGTTATAGAAATTTCAGGAAGTGACCAAGATACTTTTTTCTAAGATATCTTAGATAAGCCCAAAACATGAGTTACTTCCATCTTGTATCTTGGTCACCTCTGGATATTTCAATCTTCTGTTGTACGAATCAAAAAAAGAAATTATATTTTCTACTTTTTTACCAATTATATCAGTAACTTTGACCATCTTCTCCATTTCTTCCGGGCAAATATCCGGGCAGTGTGTAAATCCAAAGTAAATCATCACCCATTTCCCATCAAAGTCCTCACTTTTGCAAGGTTTACCATTGTGGTCAATGAGATCAAACGTTCCACCGATGGACGCTTTTCCTAAAGCTTTTCTTCTTTCTTTGCTGATTGCTGCAATTTTTGTTGAAAGCGACATTATACATACTATATTGCATTAGACATGACTATGACACGATCAACACAACATATTCAAGACCAAATTGGTATTACCAAATTAGTTAACTGCGCAAATTATTTCATTATAATTACCCAACTCTTTCTCGTACTTCAGGTACATCATGAACCCCACCATTAAGCCACCAATCACTCCTGCAACGGCCACACTTCTCCATGAAATAGGACTAGCAGCCTCAGCCTTTCTTCTAGGTGGCATTGTTTTGTCTTCATTTTTTGCAGTAGAATCTGTGGAATACCCATGAATCTGCAAATATAAGGATTAATACCTTCATTTATTAATGAAAATCATAAAATGGCTCAATCGTTAGTTCACATAAACTTACGGCAACTGTAAACCTCCCGAGTTCTTTTTTCACAATTGATTTATCCGTTACTTCTAAGGATCTGCTTTTACATAGGCAGCTTGAAAAGAAACTTCTTTTTGCATACGACAAATAACCTCCTTTGAATATTTCCAAGCTGGAGGTTTTGAAATGAGGAGTGAACCGTGCGAACGTGGATAACATTTTTACGGTATTCTGTTCTGTTTTATTCGCACATACAGCAACGTAGCAGAGAATCTGAGAAAATAGATAAAATGAATCATGAATATAAAAAAGCTACCAAACCATTCTAAAACAAAAGTTCCCCGACGAAATGACCCTTGCAAAAAGTGTAATAAACGATTAAATGTTGCATTGAAGTCCGAGACTGTTTCGCCCCAAAATGTTATACTTCAAATTGTGGTTAGAAATTTGGAAATATAGTGCCATCAAAATGTGTGTTCTAATATTTGAGTTTTTGATGGCAACATATTATTCGACTAAAACATTTTGGCGCGAAACAGCAAACTAGCCCATTCTTAATGGATTTCTTTGTATATCTGGCATTTAGTCAGTTGCTTTCATTCCTTCAAAAACACCCGCTACAGTGACATTACTTTTTCCTTTGTTTGAGGACTCTTTGTCTAGTACGTGAACAGTAGACTGTGCACACACGCTAATAATAAATGGCAATACATTTTCAATTTTCCGTCAAGGCTATTATTATTGGTGACTGATTGTTGGTGAACAAAATAAAACTAAGTTTCCAACAACTTGTTTTCGGGTATATTATTCCAAGTATAATATAAAAACATTTACTATTTTGAATTATTAAGATAATACTAGATTGATAACCTCCAACAAAATATTTAATGTACAGATAGAATGTCTTAAATAAATCAATTAGTTTTCTAACTAATTTTTTCTGTTTTGGAGGTAGGAACTGTTGTATGGGTACACGGTACTCCATTATTATATTCCTGGAATGGTGTAACCGCATACCACATGACGATGGATCTGAAGCTGCCGTTTGCTTACCCGAATCAACAATCAGAAAACTTACAACCAAACACAGCTTCTTCTAGGCCGAACTTAGAAATCCAAGCAACACGAAGTTTTTTAGAGCTCACTAATTCAGCACTGGATAATCTTCCACATTTTCACTCTCAATCTCAAAGCAACAGTGACAACTTTTTGTCACATTTAACGCAAAATCTACAGAGAGATGTGATGTCAAGACCACCCCGTGTAGCAAACGAGCATAAATCTCAGCGCCGTATAAAAACTAATGACCGTGCGGATCAAGTTGTTGCTTTTAGATCGTCTCAGACTCAGTCAGACAAATTGACTCCATTGAGTCCATTTGGTATTCACTCCGTTGTAGCACCAAGTATTGAAAGTATTACTCACTTTCATATGCAATACCAAATTTCACCAGAATCACGTATGTTTTCGTAATTAGCAATTTATTATATCCTTTCTCAGTTAATAGTTTCAAACATTTGTTTTGTGGACACTGATTGTAACCTAAAATTAAAGATACCCGTCTATTTTCCACCCTAGGTACGACTTTGCTGCTACAGTTCCAATTACTAAAGGAAGAGGCAAACGCTGAAGTCATACATGTTAATCGAGGTCTCGCTTTACCCAAACAAACTATCGAGTTATTTAACAACTTGTGCAATACTCTCCATCTGGGTCACACAATAAAAGTGAAAGCGATGGATATTTACGACAGGTTTCAGTTAAAATACTATCATAAAATTTTTTTTACAAATTATTTTTAACAAAGTATTCGTACATTTTCGCTATAGATTCATGGTGGCTTACAGCGATTTTTTGTCACCGGATATTGCTAAATTTTCCAAGGAAGGCAAATTAGATGAAATTTCGAACAGACTGGATAAGCAAGCCATTCTAAGAATATGCTCTTGTATTCACTTGGCTTACAAATTTCATTACGATTCTAATGATGGAGTAAGAATATTGAAAAACGAAGCATTTCTCTAAATTTATTATTGTATCTGCTTACAATTACCTTCTTCACAATGGTTTTTGAAAATAATGTTTTTAACTGTGCAGAACGTCAATCTATATCGGATTCAAAAACTGCTCAGGCGATTTTCTCTGGAGTTTTCCACGAAGGCGATCATCAGATCGGAAGCTAGGGTTTTCAAACTTATTGATTTTCGTATCCACTTCGTTACTTGCTTGGATATATTGGAACATATGATCATTCTACTTTGTGATAAAAATGTGAATGGGATACCCGAGCTATATCATGTGTCCGTCAGACTTCTGGAATTCACCTATTTGTATCATGCCGATATTTACAGAAGAGTGAAAAATCAAAAAATAACTTTTGGCCACGGGTAATGGAATGTAACATAGATATATATATACATATAACACATAATGTAATATGTAAGTCCTTAATTTTTGCCACCATGTCATATCGTGAAATTATAACGTTTTTTAATTTTTTTTATGTAGAATCCCTTTCAAAACCATGGAATTCAATATAGTTTTTAGAAGCGCAGCAATTCTGACGGCTGCTATTTTTTTCATTCAGCCAGATTTTCAACAACAACTGGGAAAAATAATAGCAGACCTGTGTTCGATTCCTGAGCAGGCAGTTCTTAATTTCTCAGTAATTATTATTGATGAAGTGCTCCCTAAATAAGACTGATTTTATTTCGTATTATCTGACGCACGCGGGGCTACGTAGTGCTTTTACACGAATCACATGAATACGTGTAGACGTAGACAGGTGTCTGGTGTGCCTTCCTAATGCGAATAGTGTCTTCAAGATTTTTGCTGTTACCTGTTGCCGTTTCTCGTTTCATTACATTGTTCGTTCAAACAAGTTTACTAGGAATTGTATAACCTACTATCATTAGTCTAATTGTAAGTTTAATTATTGAACACATTAGTTCTGACTATCTTATACGCTGCAAGGCTTGATAAAATTTACTGTGTTACCATAATTTATTTGTCGATTTACTTACAGAGTTTGACTTTAGTGTGCTTTCTTGTTTGTGTATTGTATGTAATTCCAAATAAAAACTAGTAATAAATAATAGCAAGACTTAATTAAATATTAATTAATAACCTCAAATGAAGAAGTGTTAGCCAATCTGTGAACGATACAATTTACAAGTACGTCGGTTCGTCAACAATTCAAATAGAAGCAGGAATGATGCAATGATTCACTACTCTCTTTCATAAATACAAAATAATTTGAAATAAGTTAATGTCAGTCCCAGAAACACAGGCAAAAATAGCTGTGAAACAGTTGTTTTCGGGGCCATGCAATGGAGTTGATTTCAACTGTGGCATAGTTGTTTTCAAATGCGTATGAAAATCATCCAAACCCTCCCCCCTTCTAGTTTCTTATGACTATTCAGATTTACGTGTAGTATTTGTCTGCAACCATTGTAGATCTCAGGGGATTGTTGGTTAGGGGGCGAGTACATTTACTGCACTTACAAGTGAATGGAGATTCCGTAATTTATAATTTCTGCCAACCTAGTTGTCATACCCCGAAGCTACGTTCTGACCGATTTTTTTTGCTCTATCTTATGGTGTATTGTATAAAAATGTGGGGCAAAGCAAAACCATGTTAACATATGGCAAAAACTGAAAAACAGTTGACAACAACTGCCTTTCCTATTCCACTATACTAGTGTAAAAGACAGTTGGAAACAACTGCATTGGCCACAGTTGAAAACAACTGTTTCACACTTATTTTAGCCTGTGTGTCTGGGACTGACTGAGTGAGTGTAATGAGATATTATACAAAATTGAAAGTGACGAGTCGTCACTGACGAATACGTGTATAAATCACGTATACACATACTAAAAACGTACTTTTGGTACATATAATAATAATTATTATTACGTATTAAAACGCAATTAGCTTTGACCGTCAAAGATTATACACGTCAACAGTCAAAGTTTGACGTAATCTAGTTTTTGAATGTAACGTACCTATTTCTGGCCGTTTTGGATCCTCTTCTGGCTAATTTGTTCGCTGTATGTGTAATGTGTAGTGCTGAGGTTACAAAGTTCTAAAAATGACAAAAATAAAAATTAAGAAACATTAAAATTATATTGTTCTTTAGTACCGCAAGACCGTTGAACGTAAATGAATAAGACAAATTGTTATTATACCTCAACCTCCACTCACATCTCTTAATATTTGACCGAAAAGACCAGGAATTTTATACTTTTGCCGGAACTGTCACGCTCTGGGTTTTTCACATTTGTTTGTTATTAATTTCAAACTTTCATGTCATTTCTGCTTTGCTTTTTCGTGATCGTGACCGTGTATCCTTCACCAAAAGAAACACAATAAAATTGAAGTTCCGGCAGTTTCCCGCGTCTTTGGTAAAGCCGGACAAATTTAAACTCATTCTTCAATATGCAGCTGATAAACTGACACATCTTGCAAATAAAACAGTCTAAAGTCTAAACACAGTTAAAGTATAACCAGAACCACGTATAACTAACTTTTAAAAAACTGCGATGACATAAAATTAATTATTGGCGTAGTTAAAGTTACAAGTGTTTATTTAGGCTTTGCGACGTAACTCATAACAAAAGCTATGACGTGTTTTGAAAACATTATGGTGATGTAATCTACATGGGCTTTGTATCAGTTATAAAAAATTGTGCTTCAAAATGAGTAAAAGTGTTGAAATTGGTTTCGAAGACGGCGGAAATAATGAGTTGGGGGAATACCTTATTCAAAGAGAAAAGACTCAAAATAATAATAGCATCACTGGTTTCTTTTCTAATGTTGGAGCAAACGTGCAAAAAATGTTACCAAGACGGACAGGAACTGGAAGCATTGAAGATGATATAGCTGTTAGGTTTGGTTTACGTGCAGGAGGGAATGGAAATTCGGATAGCTCCGGAGTTGGCAACGAGAGTAATACCGGTGGTGGATTGGGCTTTAATTTGGTAAAATTTCAATGATAGTCCCAAAAAAATTCATTTAACTAATTGTGTGAACGTACGGTCGGAGTAAGGAATTGATTGCTGGGTGGTTAAATAATTATAACATGGTGATGGGCAGACATGACGCATAGTTTAGTCTCTCTTACTATTAGCTTCGCAACATAATCCTTACCAACCACGTATTCCACCTGAAAATCAATTATGCAAAAATCATGATACATTTTATTGCAATTATAACAATTTTCCTGATTTACAGAATCGAAAGGAGAGGATTATTGGATTTTTCGTACTACTTGGAATGGGGCTGCTGTTTTTCACACTATCCAGTTTCTATATTCCTGTGCTTATATTCAAGGCTAGAAAATTTAGTGTATTCTTCACACTGGGTAGCGTGTGCTCCATTGCAAGGTTAAATTCTATTTTCTATGCATCATAATTCTGTTGTAACCTCACACTCAGATAACTTCATATAAGAAAATAAGATTGGTAAATAAATTTCGTTTTCTATTTTACAGTCTATCCGTCCTCTGGGGTGTCTCTGCATTTTTTCGTCACTTGATTTCAAAAGATCGCATTATATTTACTGCCATGTATTTTGGTTCACTGTTTGCAACGTTGTATTTTTCGATAGGAATGGAAAGCACTTTGTTGACCATAATAGGCATAATTTTTCAAGGTATATCTCTAATCTCATTCCTTGTATCCTACCTACCAGGGGGTATAGCAGGAATGCAATATCTCACAAAATTCGTTTCTTCCAGCCTCACAAGATCTATTCCTATTTAAGATTATACTTAAAGACCGACTTGTATGTTGAAGCCTGCATTATGGCAGTTACACCACAAAGTTTATTGTTAAGAGAGAAACGTGATTGTATTGTATAATAACGTTTATATGAACTTTGTAACATAAATGTATTTTTAAATATTCAAGTGATTCGTTTAGTATCAAGAAATTTCTAACGCACTACGTTTTTATAACTACAGTTTTATTGTATTAGCATCGTAGCAAAATTCATGCAAAGAAAATCCTAATGCTAATGAATTGTAATGATAATAGTCTTTGTGTTCCCCTGTTACCCCCTGGGGAACTACATCAGTAGTACCAGTAGGTATAAGTAAAACGTAAAATCATCCAGGTGTAACTGTAATAAAGATAAATTCTTTCATCGAGGAAAGAGCCATGTCAAAGTCATAGCACCAATCTCTTTTCTTCTCGAACTGAAAACCGCTTACGGCCGGTGGTGTAAAAATAGTAAAAAATAAAACAATAACATATGTACAATTGCGTGTATCTATCTCGAACCCCGATAAGTAAATGTAAACGAACTATTTCTGTTTGGCTGAATCTTTAAGTTGACAAATTCTGTAGGCCAATAATTTAGGTAGCAATAGCAATGTCGCAAAAAGTTATGAATAGATACAATTTTTTATGATGAACATTGGAAATTCGACTCCAATACTTATTTGCATCGCGACAGAGATTATGATTGGTATTTATTTATGAAGGGTTAGTATTGTAACTTCTCCAATAAAAATGCGTGAGACATTATTGTTAATTGTACCTACAAAAGATTTAAATATATCAATGAATAAAAATTGTTTTCGATTTTAATGGTTAACAATTTCTTTATTTTCAAACGCATAGCAATTACATAACTCCACCTCTACCATCAGTTTGTATTCATATCTCTTCAATAATGTTAATCCGACTCAAATATACTATTTTCAACTAAAACATTTTAAAGTTACATAGGGTTGCAAAGAAAAGTTACAATATTAGTATTTATACACACTGATAAATCAAATGTGGTAGAAATTGTGAGTGTAAGTTCAGTAAGTTGTACATTACATAAAGTGTACTAAGGAGACAGTAGAATACTTAAGTAATTAAAATTAAAATTACTCCACCAGACTACAAGGCAGTCTAGATGCTTCTACTACTAACTAGTTTCATAGGAGAGACAGTGGAATACTTAAGTAATTAAAATTAAAATTACTCCACCAGACTACAAGGCAGTCTAGATGCTTCTACTACTAACTAGTTTCATAGGGGGTTTCCCTTAACTATTAATTTAGTTAGTTGTCTCCTGGAAATATTGATATTGTTGACCTTTTTAATTGTTATTCTAATTACGCATTTATCCACTATTATCTGATAGAAAGGGTTTTGCACCGCTGGGGAAATCGGTTGCCTATAATATTTGTTGTATACTTTAGCTCTAATTATTGCAAGCTTTATTTCCATTTGTCGGGTTGTATTTATTTATGCATTCATTTACTAGCCTCTAAATTGTAAATATTTTAACATTTGTATCGAATTTGTAGTCGAGTTTTTAAATCATTCCAGGTGGTTCAGAATGGAGACTGGTTGTGAATCTTGTGAACTGTATTGCATGATGTACTTATTCTTCAATATGTTTAAGTGAGCTGAATCGGTAAAATTGTTTGTCTTCGAACACCATGTAATAGAGCTCGTCATTTGTTGTCATTTACGAACATTCAACATGCTCACACTCCTACAGATTTTCCTTGTGGGGCATGAAAAATGTTTTCGTTTATACTTCTGGAAAGGCTATCTATTAAATATTTATCTGTACCTACATGTAATAAAGGCATTCATGAGTATGTATGTTTGTTGTATACCATTAACTAAATTACAAATAAATCACATATTATACTTCTCACGGAATACTGATATAAATATTGCAACTTCCAATTCAATGTCAATTTTGAGTTTCATTTTATCAATAGATCTCAGTATTTTTTATCTGTACATAATACCATTAAAGAAGTAGCGAATACATAGCTTTCTTACAATTCATAATTGTTTCACTTGTAAAATAAATATATGTAATTGTTAGATTAAAGTTCGAAATTCGTTATAATCAGTTTTAAATACTTTATCATGTGGACAAAAAGTTGAAAGAATTTCAATACCCAATAGTACTCGGAATGAATCTTAACTTAATATATTAAAATAGTAACCACGTTGTGCATGTAAACCACAATATTCACTTCGCATGCAAAATATGTAAGGTGGAAACACATTGTAGAAATGCATAGAAACCCGATAATTTACTTAGGTATGTAATATATTAAATGGACAGATGCACAGATGCATAAAATACAGTGGCGTATCCAGCCTATGGGGCTGCCGGGCCCGGATCCTCCTGATCAAAAACAAAGTAAGGAAAGGGAAGGAGTTGCGGTGTGGCTAAATTAACATACATTGAACGAATAGGGCGGGCTCCCAGGCTTCCACCAAATACTTTTTCTGTATACGCACCTGAT